>VZTE01000618.1:1090910-1206622 GCA_013397775.1 Eulacestoma nigropectus
AAAAAAAAAAAAAAAAAAAGACAATAAATAATTACCTTCCCTTCTTGTTTAAGGGGCAGTAAAACCAGACTCTAGCCCATCACTTGCCAAGTGCACAACACCCAAGAGGCACCACCTACTTGTTGAGTCCAAAGTATTCAAGAAGGAATTTGAGGAAGTTGTCACACAGTTCTCCAAAAGCAGCCCATTTTAAAATATTGCTTATTTCTGACAGGACCTGAGCATCTGTTTCAATAACTCAGAAAGGACTATTCCAACAGAGTCCAGGAAGAACATGGGAGGTTCCATGCCAGGTACCAGCTGCAATGCTGGAGCACACGAGCAGCTCTGAGTGCCAGAAGCCAGCACTGGGTGGCAGGCTAGGACAGCACTTAGGAGTGACTCCCAGCCCTGGTGCACCACTTCTCAGCTTCTCCCGAAGTCACCTACAAAAGGCTACAAAACCTTCAGTTGGGTGGTAGAGCACCCAGCACTGGGGACTGCCTTGTTCTACTAGCCGTACCCAAGAAACCAGGCAGAGTTCTCCCTATCCATGCAGCCGAAGGAGGCTGTAGATACTGGCTCATCCTTTTCTCTCTTTAAACTTGAAGCAAAAATGCCTTTGAGAGGGAAAAGTGCTACTGGAATTTGTCCAGGCAGCTAATCTCGCAGGTTTAATTTTAGAATGGAGCAGTCTGGTAGTCACAAACATTAACAAGTATATCTTGCACTGCATCCCAGTGTTATGTGAAAACAACCGGGGAGTCAGCAGCCTTCTTCCCCGTGGAAGCAACCACCAAAACCTTCCTCCATCACCACTAGTAAGGGCAGGACTAACTTGCAGAGTGACCTCCTGACACAGATCAGCCCTTCTCCATTCCCCGGAAAAGAGACTCATCTGTTGGGCATATGCATTAATGTTTGTCAAATTCAGCCCATTGGGACAGAGACGTTTCAATCCTCCACAACAAAGCTACTGATGCTTCTGTGCATCTTTGCAATCTTCTTTCTATGTGTTTGGGTTCTCTGTTGCAGTCTGGGCCTACTGTGATTCACACCAAGTGTCTGCAGACCATTCAAACACCCGAGCCCTGTCTGAATGCATAAAATGCTAATCTCATTAGATTCCTAATTTTCAGTGTAATATTGTCACACTGCTGTGCACCACTGCCACAGATTAGCAGGCTTGCCAGAATGGAGCCCTGCTAATGAGTTAATCCAAATAACACTCAAATCCCAAATCAGATTTAAAGCCATCTAGACAGAGGACCCGCCAAGGATGGGTGAGGGGGAGGAGGGGAGAGGGTGAGCCGAGTTTTGACAGAAGTAGTTGTCAATTAAGTGAGAGAGGGGTATAAGAGAGAAGCAAGCATGCATTTTTTTCCTTGAGAGGACAGACTCAATCAAACTCCAAGTTACCATGCACAACCCAAATGCAAAACCTGAGAAATAATCTGCAATAATACATGTATCTGTATGGACAGTCAGCTTCTGACTTGAGAGACACTTAGCTATAAAAATCAGGAGCTACCAAAGCTTCTAATGCCATCATTTCATCTACAGTGCTTGGAAGGTCTAAGCAGCTTATAGCTCAGAGTTTGATTCATTCCAGCCAGGAACCTGGAGATGAGGGGAAGGAATGGTTTTCATGTATTAGTTTCTTATTTTACAAATGACCCAACATGCTGAAGAGATGCACAGAGGCTCAAAGGAAAGGCATCGAGGGAAACACACATCTTTTATTGTTAGCGTTTGGAATAGGTTGCTAAAATGTACCTGCAGTCTGAAGGGTAGAGCTGACAGGATCTCTTTTCTTTTTCACAATGCTTTTAAATGAAATTGCTCCTTTAGTAGGAAAATACTGAACTACTGAAGCTGAAAAATTTCATGAGTACATACTGGCTTTCATTAGGCCTCCAGTAAGACAAAGTTCCACCTTAGGCTTGGCAAAATGTGGCCAGAGCCCAAGGAAGCACCTCAGAACAGCCTGGCCAGCAGAATAGTCTCAGAGGAAAACAAGAACACATGAGAGTCAGAGACACCTCCAACTAGGGTCCAAATTTTAAAAGGCCTCAGCTTTACTTCATGGAGAGCAAAACCTTTTTTACAGTATTGGCCTATATCTCTGGACAAAAGTATTGTTTCCCATTCAACAATTTACGAAAGAGTGCATAAAAAACCAGTATAGCTTTCCATTGCACCTATTTCCTCCTTGTGGATCCAGTCCTGTATGTTTTACCAGAAATGTGAAATTTTTTTGCCATGAGTAGAGTAAGTCTTGCATCCTTTAATAAAAATCCAAGAACTTAGCACCTTGACTACATATTTGCAGAGAAGAGAAGAGAAATGCATTTTATGGTGACATC
Source organism: Eulacestoma nigropectus (assembly GCA_013397775.1). Taxonomy (NCBI): domain Eukaryota; kingdom Metazoa; phylum Chordata; class Aves; order Passeriformes; genus Eulacestoma; species Eulacestoma nigropectus. Next base: position 1,093,256 of record VZTE01000618.1, read on the forward strand.
ATCAACAAACTTGTCTGCAAAGTTTTGCTTTCATTTGACTATTGATGGATGGAGCTAGAAAGAAGAAAGTTTGGCTCTCAGATGTGGAATTCAGCTAAGCAAAACTGCTGAGAGAATTCTATTTTGACTGATAAATGTAGCCAATTTGTAATGGAAACCTCTCTCTGTAGAAACTTTAATAAAACAAATGTTGTGTTAAGAAAACCTTTCTTTCCAGAAGTCATGCTTCTCAGCACATCCCTTACTGCTGTCCTTCAACTACTGTGGCAACTATCAGAGAATGCAAGCCCACTGAGCTGAAGAATCTGAAGAAGTCAGTCTGAATCTCTGTTGATTTCACAGCTCCTTGATGCAGGCCTTAAAATGCATTGCGTGCAGACAGAATAGCTTGTTAATGTCTTTTTCCAGCTCTCCCTAAGCAAACAGATAAATAGTAAGCAGCGCATTCAAAGAAAGAGAGTCCATTTGCTTTATTGTGTCCATTAAATTGTCCTGATGATAAAGCATGCCAATATGCTACCAATTTTTAAGCATGAAACAAATTTTCCATCTTCTAAGATGTTAGATCTTTTTCTTCACTGATAAATACATTCCAATGTAAAGGGAATGAAATAGCCAGCAGTGCCAAACTTTCCAAATGTAGCTAAGCTGCCAGGAACATGCTTTTGTGGGCACAGATCCTGCCCCTTCCAGAGACAACTGCCCACAACAATCTTCCTGCTCCATGCTAACAAGGTACTAGTAACAATAGTAATCACAGTTTGCCTGCTCAGCTCACCCCAGGAGCATGGCAGCAAATTGATGATCATTTCTCATTGTGAATTATGACACAGGCACATCACCTCACCCTTGGAATAAAACAGCACCTGCCAATCCCGTTAAAACAGCAAGGGGAAAAATGAAAGCCCTGCCGTAGCCAATCTGATTCCCTGCTGACTCTAATTACCCAGACGGGAATTTTACAATTGCTTCCTCCACCAACTCCTGCTCTGCAGTCTGCAGACTTTGGCTAGTTGTTTCTTTTGTATGCCTACTGCCACTGAGTAGATTGGGTTCCTAATGAGTCTTGACACTAATGGTACAGGGAGACAGCGCAATTACATACCCCTCTCCCATTCAGAGCAAACCTGGCAGGAAATGACCTGAGACCTCACACCCTTCTACCCCAAAGAATCCAGTTATAATGCCTCAGGAGCAGGGCCAGCTGGTGCACACTCACTCCCCCCCTCAGCAGCCCTCACTTCACTTCCCCTTTCCATTGTGCAGGTGGCTGGAAACAGTTCTTTATGGTCTAATCCATGACTGGTGGGTTGAGCCTAATACAGAAGCCAGAGAAGCCTTAGCACATTTGGAACTGAAGCTCATCAAGAAAGAAAAAAAAAAAAAAGAAAAAGAACATTATTTCACACATGTGCTGGACAGCTCTAACACACAGTTGTTGTCTATTAGGTGTTTAACAATGTGTGTAACTCAGACTGCTTTAAAATGGGGAGGGGAGAGACATGTGCTTCTGTGATTTCCATGTTGATTGTAGTCCAGGTGTGAAAGAGACTGGAGCTACCTATTGAACTGTGAGCTAATTACAAGAAGAAACAGCTGTTGTTTGTTAATGAGGATGTAGATCCATGAGAAGCATGTTAGCTGGTGAGGAATAAATATGCCTTCCACTTCTTGAGTGAGCAGCAACCTACAAAAGATGTCTTATATCTATGACTTGTGTTGCCACATCATCTGAAAAACTCACAAATGATAGTATGTTTGCCTCTGAGAAAAGCCCTGTGAAAGAGGAAAGCACTAGTTAGTCCAAGTATACAAGTAGGAAGATGAGGCAGAGGACCAAGGACACATACAGAGTCTGATCAAAGCATAAAATAGGCTAAATCACGTTGTTTGCACTCCAGTGTTGTAAGTACAAATCTATTGTTTGCGTCATGCTAGTAACTCTGAACCCAGCACTTCATGCATCACTGAATTTCTTTCACTGCTTTACTACCCTATGATAGCATAGTCTCCTATTAACCTCACTGCTACTCCTGTTTCCCCTCAGGGCCCTGTAAGTCTTCTGCCTCTCAGCTCTTTATTGTGATGTATGGGATGTTTCTCTTAGCCTTCAAAGAGTTCATCTGACCTTCAAGGTTCTTCCTGTTCCTCTTCACCCCCAGGTAACAAGGAAGTCCGGCAGTGCTCAGCTGCTCAGCAACTTCCGTCCTGTTACCCTCCACACACACACCCTGACAGATACTCTATACACCAGTAGTCTGTATTTTGTCTCCTGAACAGCATTATCTGTGGTGGCTCTAAAGCTGCCATCAGCATGAGCTCTCTAATTTCAATGCTTATGTATTATTACAGTTTAACACCAAGAGAAGACATTGGAGAATTTATCTCCAGGGTAACTGCACTGGCAACAGCATGGATCATTTCAAAGATTATTGAAACTTTTTGCATCCTCTTTTCCTCCAAAAGTTGGTCTAAAACATTTGTAATTTTAAGAAAACAATGGCTAATTTTAATCCCACTAATTGTTCTTTTCCTTTTTGACATAGATGTTCTGAACCACATCATATCCTGTAAAGATTTGAGGAACAAGAAATTAGGCAGAGAAAGCATCACAGTTATGCAGGTGCTGCTATTCTGTAACCCACTACACAAAGAATTCCATACTTGTAATACGTGAAAAAGGAGCAGTGATTTCAAGTAGTTCAGGGAACTCCTAATGGAGTTCTTGCTTTTTATTTTCCTCTCCAGTTTTAAAGTATTATTTACTGTAGTATTCAATTAAGAACAAGGGTTTACTATAGCAACCACAGCAGTGAGAGGTACTATTCATACACAGTCTCTGAAATACAAGCTTTTAAGCACCTTCTTAGCAACACTTGTTGATAAACCTATGGCAGAGGAGAATGCTATGTGGTTTATAAGGAGTGACTTGCACACTAAATTAAGTCTGCAGGAACTGTATTGCTTGAGATCTTCCCCTTCCTCTGTGATTTTACCTTCCTAGAGTTAGCACACTTGTTAGCAGAGAACAAGACTCATAAAAATATAAAGACATCACCTTTGGACTGTGACTACAAAGGAGGAACTGTCTTACGGCAGCTTTTCTCTCTGCCACTATGTGGCAGCAAAAGTTGTTTGTGATTCACTACATCAGTATCTTCATAGGCATTCCAGCTGTGACCCTGCCATCACTCGTTCTGGGGACCCTCTCTCATTCAGCATCTGCCAGCTGTCAGCATGGGACTCCAGGGAAAATTACAGAAGATTTCTGGAAAATTACAAGGGGCAGCAGAAGGGAGCATTTGATTTGTTTCTATTTGCTCTGTGTAAGGCATTTCAGGTGCCTGCAGTTTGCCAGCTTCCTGACTTTCTTTTGCCTGGGTGGCTCCATTCTTCTGTAGTCTTCCACTTAACTGCTTTAGTTTTTCTCATGTCTCTCCATGTCACACAGTTCCTCTTCCCATGATGTCATTTGCCTGCTCAAATCCATTCCACAAGAATGGGAGAGCAACAAAGCATCCTCTCCCCTTCTGATGCAGAGACTGGGTATTATTTAGACATATCAATGAGTACTGATCGTTATCTTCCTTGACAAGTTTTCCTTTCTCAAGCTGCAGTCCCTTTCTTTACAAAAGCACCTTCCAGATCCAGCAAAGCTGTAAATGGATGTGCACTGGGAAAACCCGCAATTAACAACTGTGGTTAACCACAAGCAGATAAGACCATTTTAAACATGCCTGTCTTTGTCTAGACTAGATTCTAAGTGATGTTTGAAGTACACTCGCTTTAGATGCTATGAGTAATTCTGTTTTCACGTTCCCACCTGCTTCCCCTACTGGTTGAGAACATCATAACAAATATATTCACGATTCCTGTGGATTTAATATTCAGGATTCTCATTCTTTCATCGATCGAGGTACCATTGAATTCAAGCTGGCAATATTCCACGCTGTAAGAAATGCTGATCACTGCATCCTGATTTCTCATCTCATTATGGCCTACATTTTTAACTGATATATTTTTTTGCGTTTTCCATTTCTTTCCTAGAATCCAGCTGCTAGCATGGCCAAGTAACCACTCCTCAGGGTAGCTACATTGGGGAAGTTTTGTGGCTATTGTTTGTAAAATGTGTTGGAGTTGAGAATGCTATATGCACATACAGTATTGCTGCTCTTTGCAGAAAGCTATCTGCAAACATGTTCAAAACTACATTCTATTATGAATTTAGGGAAGAGGGTTGGATTTACATAAAGACCAAACACTCCTTTAGGCAGGAGTTCCTGGTTTGTACTGTTACCTAGGCAATGGCTGTAGAAAGTGTCTGAGCACACATAAGTAAGGACCAGATCGGCTAGAATTGGGTGCTGCTGATTACAGCTGCTATTTCAAGAAGACTTAAGGGAAACACAGATGCACACCCCAGGCTCACAGAAAGAAACAGCTCTGAGCACTCATGCAATTACTGCTGGAGAAAAGGAGCCACTCTGGAGTATCAGGCTGCTCATTAACTTCCACTGCCAAGGTTAACACCTATATTTTAGCTCTTTAACGGATGTCCTGTGAAACTCCCTTTGATAGTCTGCTTCTCTCCTCCTGCTGTAGGACGCAAATCAAGACTTGATCAGACAGTTTTCAATCTTCTTTAAAAAGCCATGGTCGATTTTAAGTGAAATGACATTGCACAAATTGCTTTAATTAAAAGAACCCTATTTTCTCCTTGACTAGAATCATACCCCAGGTAGCAACAACACTGACAAGAAAATCAACAGGTGGCCTGTTTGCCAATTACCTGAGCACATCTGCTTTATTCAGCACGTTTTCAGTAGGAGTTGGTTGCATTCACTCAGACTTTTATATTCTGATTTATTAATGACTCTTTTAACCCAATAGCTAGAAATTTAATTGAACCCCTTCAAAAAGATGTTAAGAAAAGCTATACTCTTTGACAGGCCAATGCCAAACAAGAAGTGCAACCAGGGTCTCATTCATTAAAAATCATGTTATTCAGCTCCAGCACATCCACTGGCTTGCTGGAAACCATAGTTTTAATACTGATACTTTCCCAAGTCCCACATTGCTACATATTTTGAATATTTTGTCCCAGTATGGTCTGATTATTGCTAAGTGTGAAATCACTGCCAACAAATTTCCTGCAGGCTGGATTTAATTTCAGAAATGGGTGGAGGATGAGTACTACAAAAGGCCTTCTACTGCAAAATCCTTCAGTTCAAACTATGGCAAGCCATGAGCAGGCTTGGTACCCATGCTAATCTTCATGTAACTTGTATCTCCAAGAAAGCTCTCTTCAGCATAAATACTAAGCTCTGCTTCCATAGCCGAGAGCCAGCAGGAACTATGCATTCCCCGTGGGCTGTGAAAGAAAATTCCCCAGGCCTAGACCCCCAAACTCACTAAATGCACTAATTATGAACCTGAAATCCCTCTGTGTTACTGCCCCCAGGCTCTTGATACTCCATTTTACAGCACTCACACTGGCACCCCAGAGCACTTGTGTGCATTACTGCAGGGCCAGCTTCTCAGAAAATGCAGTTGTAAGTTGCCTTCCTTTATAGGGAAGAAAAATCAATTGTTTTCTCAGTGTTCAAAGCACTGACACAAGTTGTGGAGGCTCTGGATTCAGCTCCATTCCTTGTCTGAGAGGCATTAGGCTCTTAGCTCTCTGGTGGAACAGAATTAACCATCAGGCTAATTCCGGGAAAAGACTTTTGCTGAAACTACAGGACTGCCATGAGCAGTGAGGAATGTGATCAAAGGGACAGGGAAGTTCCTTGAGAGAGAGCAGATAAGGGTTCTCATTTTTTCACCAAAGGCTTTACATTAAGACTTCCTATTAACAAGTTGCTGGAAAAAATACAACCGACACTCAGAAAGCCTGAATGGGCAGATGTCTCACTGACAGCACTGAATGTGGTACCTCAGTTCCAGAAAGGTATACAACCTTAAATACATCTATCTCCAGCTTGCTGGCCTTTGTGAATTGCTCTCTGGGATGCCTGTTTCTGACTGAATACTGCAGAAAGAATATAGGTACCTCTGTGAGTTTTGTGATATTAAAAGCTGTAAATTCTTATGTCTTTGTGTCCCAGGTGTTGATACAATTTTATCCTATTACATATTTCAAGGAGCAATCTTTCACTCACATCCTGATGGCTTTTACCTCACATGCTCAAGTTTGGAGGGCAGCTCTTGAGGAATAGATGCTGCCAGCCAAACTACCAGTGCTTGACATAACTGTGCTCTCAGCAGGAAAAAAATTCAAGTTTATAATCATAGCCTAAAGCTGAGTAAGCTGAGAGGCTACAATGCATGCTCCGTCACAAGCCCTCTAGATTATCAGCAGAGATGAGTGAAGTTACCTCTTCTCTGCCTTGCTGATGACTAGACCAAAACAGCTCTGCAGGACTGCAAGCAGAAAAGAGACACTTTTGCTGTGACAAGATCAACTCTAAGACTACTAGTAGGAAGAGAAATAGGAGCAACCACCTGACACAAATTTATTGGGACAGCCAGTGGTTGTCAAGGGCTTACAAAAAGTGATTTTTCAGCTCAGCAGCTGAACCAGAAAAAAAAAGAAAGCATAAATATTTTATTTTATTTGGATTGAACCAAAGCTTTTGTTTTTAAATCCGTCATCCTTCCTTTGTGTTGAGCTAGTACCCGATCTGAGCCAAAACAGGATATTTTGTTTCCAAGGACTTGTGAGAAAAGCAAAAGAAATGAAAGGTTATATTCAGAGAGGTAATAGAAGAGGCTGTCACCAGGGTAAGAGTCTCTCAGAAATGGGAACTTACCTCAGATTTGGGCCGTCATCCCTCAAAAACTAATTAATAAGGGGGCAAGGATTAAATCCCAGCTCCATGTTGGGTGTTTTGTACATTAGGTTAGAAAGTTGTGATCTCTCTGAAGCAACAAACACACATAATCCCTTGGAGAGATTCCAAAGACATCCCACTTCTATATACCCCATTGTCTGTTAGCCTAGGCACGTTTCTATGGGAGAGGGCATTGAAGAAAGGGGGGAAACCCTCAGCCTGAAAAATCAATTGGTGTGTATTCTGTCATGTACCAGAGGTTTTCACCATGTACCACTCTCTCAGCCTGTTCTGTTACACAGTAAATTAGACTGTCATTTGCCAGTAACAAGGTAGCTACAGCAAATCCTGCCCTAGAGCAAGAGATGGCCTTCTCAGCATCCCTTCCAGCCCTCTTTTTTGCAATCCTGTGATCCTGACTAATGAAGAAGTCCCGGGTGAAACAAACCCACTATTTATTATTTGCTTGTGCAGCCTAATAAGTGACCTAAGGGTGAAGAACACAGGATAATGGCTAGCAGGGTAAATCATGTAAATGAGTTTTCCCTGGACACTCTAAATATGCTGAATGTCTTACCATTAGACAGCAAATTATCTGGGGCCAAAACAGAAGAAACAAACAAAGGAACTACTGGATAAAGGGAAATGGCCAAAGTGATATAAAGTTCCTTTTTCAAGGAAGTTGAATTTTAATTGTTAACTGGACTGTGGCAGAGCATATTAGAAACTCTCTGGGGTTTTTTGTGTATTGAAATACTCTGCAAAGTGTCAGTTTTCCATGTTTACCCCAGGGTTATTTCTCCAAAAGCAGTTCTCTCCCAAGCATTCACTATCTGTATGGATGCTCATTCCAGTGACTCTGATCCTTTTTCCTGCCACAATGACAATCTGTGGCATTGCTTTCCCTCCTGTTAGACTTCCTGAGGAAAGCCAACACTAATGCCAGGTTTGGAGACAATACTGTCCTTCCATGGACATTAATATGAGGCTGCAAAGCAAACTTTGCTTTCAAAGAGCCACAACAAAATAACAAATCCACCCCTTCATTTTCTGTGCTCTATTTTCCTAATTAGGTGGGTGGGGTAACAAATGTCCACATGCAGAAAGTAGGTGGGCATAGGCTGGATAAATCCCATGCTCCCAAATCTTGGCATGGAACAGCACAGCCATTATCCCTTCTAAATGTCAGGGAACTAGCTCCAACTCTATGAGGTGCCAGACACCTGCTCCCACTACTCCCAGCTTTGCCTTCTGCTGTTGCATCTCTCACTCACAGGCCTTGGTGTAATTCCACTCTGCACAAATTGAGCCTTAAGTGCCAGGAAAGTGGGATTCTGAAAGCATTTCATAGAAAGGCACAGACCAGGGCAGCAACAGACCCACAAGGAGGGACACAGCTGCCGCTTCCATGAAGATGAGCCACTCGGCACTGAGAGTGTACATTGATAAAAAGCCAGGAGAGGGTTAAAGCAAGATACTTTCTTGCAGGCAGAAGAAGTGAAAGGGATTTAGGGATTTTTTCACAACAAAAAGAGGCGGAAGAGCCACAAAAGGCTATTGAAAGGAGACAGTGAGTTCTCCTGTCTGACACATGTTGACACAGAAGCAATGGCAACACAACAAGGCTGTCACATTGAAAATGCAGCTCTTCCAGCCACAGGCTGGGCTGCAGGGCAGATCCTGTGCAGTGAAGTACTTGGATAGAGGGGAATCTGTCTGACTTAGTGTAAGGAGGCAGCAAGATGGGCAGAGCCTGCCTCAGGAGGTCATCATTCCCTGCCTATGATCAGGGCTCCCTACATGCTTCAATCTAACTGTTTAAGGTGGGCAGAGCCAGTGGACCCATGAGCAACCAGGACGTGTAGTAGAAGACAGAGCTGCAAAGAGTTGGGTAGGGGGTAAAGAAGAAGAGGTGAGAATGCTTCTCAGTTTCTTCCTCTGGCTTTGCCCAGGGACTGCTGATCTTGGGCAAGTGACACTTCATGGACCATTCAGCAGCAATCCTAACACCCTTTCCATCCTCACTGTACAGCAAAGCAGCCCAATGGCCAAGACAGGAGCCTGCTGCAGATCATTGCAACACTCCAACATGGTCCAGCAAACTTATCACCATTCTTTGCAGGATGGAAGTGTTTAATGACCCAGATGGCTGTCAGCCCATAGCCTTGTTGGAGAGGCACTGACAGTTCTGCCACAGGGACAGTGTGGTTCCCCACTCCCTGATCTGCACAGAATGTGCCATGGTGCTCACACCACTCCTGTCAGCTGAGCTGAGCTGGTTTAGTCTGGAAGCAGTCGTAGAGCACACATGCAAGTGTGCTACTCTTCTGGCACATTTGGGGGAAGGCAGTGCCAACAGGCAAAGGTAGTAGCTTTTCCACGGGAGGCTTGGAAGCAGTAACTGACATATCCTGCCACACCAGAGACACGGCAAGCATGGGTGGGAAGAAAAAGGAACATGTGCCAGAGCCCAAGACGGTCATTTCTGTAGAGAATTGCCAGCATCCTCAGCTGGGTTAGACCACTATTTATATTAGACCACAATATATATTTCTGAGACTGAAGGTGTATGTCCAGATTCCTTGGCAAATAAGAACATGGGCCTTTCCTGATGTACTCCTGCCTGTTACACAAATTTATTGATATGTGCAGAGTTATTTGTCTTCTGAGTGCTCTGCAGCACATCACAACCCTTGTGGTAGAATAAGTTCACCACTCTGATTAGCTTGCACCTCTTTGGGCAAACCTGCAGGCTGCTGGCCATGGCACTGTAAATCACACGAGCCATTTAGCATCAAACTACAGAGATAGGCAAGAAAAACAGCGGGTTGCTTTCTAGCTCTTCACTGGCCTCACCATTTACATGGAAATAGCAGAGCTGTTCAATTGTCAAGACAGTAGCAATACTGTCGCCCCAGGTACTTCAAATAACCTGTTTTGTCAAAGCCTAATGTGTTAATGACATATTTTAACACATAGTTCCAGGAATTGTGGCACCACCTCAAGATAAGACATGTCTTGCACTTGATGAATTGTGTATCACTCAAGAAAAATGGGACACTTTTGAATGACACAACCCTTTCTGCCACACCATGCTGCTCTGGAGACTGTCCACTAAAGACACCAAACAACGCACCAAACAAAGTACAAGTCTTCTTGTGCCTGCTGGGTGGTTTCTCTGGCAAAGATAAGCACTGCTCTCCCAATACAAACCATCTGTCAGCTTAATGCTTCCATGAATGTCAGCCCAATTCTGCCCATGAGTGGACCTCAGAAAAGGTACCAGTTACACCATGTTAATTCAGAGGAGGAATATATTGATTGGCATAGAAACAGAATAATATTCCCAGACTATGTTCCACCTCATTTCCAAACTCACGAGTCCCCCATATGTCAGCTTGAGTTGCAACGTTTCACCTATTGAATTTTCTGTGAAATTGGTGAGAATCAATATGAAAGCTCATATTTAGGAATTTAGTCTTTCTCTCTGAGAATCGTGGACATCAATCAAAGCATACACTGCATGGTAGTAATTTTAATTGATATTGCATAGCACCTAGCAATTCCCAGCTAAGTTATAGAAGTTTGAGCAGTATTCATATAAGGCAAAAATATTGTCCTTCAGGAGACAAGAGGCAAACAGATGGAGAGGGAGCATGAGAAACTGAGAAATTATGTAGATTTCAGTCACATTCTGAGTCTTATTAAAAAACAAGTCACTTCATAGTGGAGGGTTTCTATTACTGTAGGGTTGGGTTTTTTTAAAGGAAAGTCATTATTGGGAACTGCAAGATATGTGCCAAGAACATCTTTTTCTTACAGAATTTCTTACTTTCTAAACCATATAATGCTTCAAAATCTATTGCTAAGGGCAAGTATGCTTCTGAAGGAAAAGCTCTGAAAATCACTTTTGAGAAGATTAACATCTAGCATATAGAATAATGTAAGACAACAGGTAGCTGTATACAGAAAGGAGGTGAAATACTTGTCTAATCAGATGTCAGTAGGTCAAATTTTGATCTCAGATAACCAGTCTGAAATGAGTCTATTTACATGCTCACTAACCTGATGTCAGTGAGTTAAATGAACTCAGAATCTGCCAGCCAGTAGACTTAAAATCTTTTTACTTCTCTGATACAAGTCTCATTGTTGGGAGCTATGTAGATTTCCACTTCTGGAGTATTAACTTCTTTTCAGCCAGCAAAATCCACAGGATCTGTTTGTTTTGGAATCAGAAAGTGCCAGCTGTCTACTTCACCCAGTATGAATAAATGCAGATTTACTGTTTCAAAAAGGCTTATAAAGAATCGTGGTTTTCTGAAGCCAGAAACAACTTTTTTAATCTCTTCAGGCAATCTCCAGACTTATTTTCCTTTAACACTACCTGTAGACTAAAACCTGAAGACTCTATGAAGATCACTAAAGATCATTCTCCAGAGAGAGAAAGAAAGAAAGTCAAATTCTAGTTGTTGCTATTGAAAAGGTCTCCAGGTTATGTTTGCATTACGTGCTGTTTTGGAGAAGTGCCCAGTTTCAGCTTATATAGGAAGCATTAGCATGGTCAGTCGTGCTATAAACATCAGAGATAACACATGGTCCTTCTTGGTTTGTTGCACAGCATCTAGCTTGAGAAAGGAAAGAAGAGGAAAGAAGTGAAGGCCTGGAGAAAGAAGAAAAAGTCAATAAATACTAAGGAACAGAAAGGGAATGACTACCTTCAATTTCAGGATGGAAGTAAGATGGATATGAGAACATCCAAGTTCCATTAATGTTGTTTATTTCTCTTCTCATCTGTGCAAACCAATCCATGAAATTCAGCAGGTTGGCAGGTCTGTCTCTTACTCCTAGTGCAAGCGCAAAAGTACCTGCTGTTGCTACTGCAAGAGAAAAATAAATATCTGACAGGAGGGAGGCATAAAAGAAGTATAATCTGGATGGCTTTCTCCTCACTTAAATTCAACCCAATGCTGAAAAATCTCAGCTTGCACGCATTGTCCCTGACATAGAGGGCCAACAAAGGAACCACAAACCCTGACCTTATTCATCATGCCAGGTTAAGAACAAAAAGACATTTTGACTTAACTACCATTGTTTGAAAGCAACCTTAAATTTGAATACAAAGCCAGAACAGTTCTGACCATTTTTTCCTCAAAATAATTTAAAAGTTTCCCATGCAAGATTTCAGTGCAAAAGACCCACCCAGTGGAGGTGGCACAAGTATCACAAAATACTGTGACTGGGATAGAAATCTCAAGAATATCTGAGACCACTGCAGAATTTAATAACAGATCCACCAGGTCCCACACATGAAATACAGAATCTTCTAAATCCTAATCATCACTCCTCTCACCTGTCTTTAGTGGCTGACTAAGCAGTACTATGGCTTCTTTCTTCACTCTGGAACCTTTCAGGTCTCTTTGTTCTCCAGACTGCTGTATCCATCCTGTACAGCTGTAATGGAGAAAAGGCAATTGATCTCCTCCATGCAAGGACATGCCCCAACAGCTGCCTAACATGACAGCCGGTGGCATTATGACCTGGGGGTAGGCGCAGCATGTCAGATGCTCCTTCACATTACAACAGTCCCAAAACTATTGTTTCACACTGAAAGAAGTCTGAAAACATACACTGGGCTGGCCTGAACCCCAAGAGTAGCTGAAAACACAGGTTCGCATTTAAACCAGCCCAAATACCTTGACATAACTGTAAAGGTGCACCACCCAGACATCATCATAGGAACAGCACTTGAAGGGACTTGGACTAACCTTATTATTTCACAAATCTCTCCTCTAAACCTTAGAAACGCTCTGTCAGTGTTTAGAAATGTTATTTTTTCACCTGTTTACTTTAATTTCACTGCTGCGAAGGCATTGTCTCTCTTCATTAGCAGGGTTTTCACAGAAAAAGCTTTGCTCTATTGTATGTATTTTAATAATTTACTCAACCAGCATGTACTCACTCATTTCCCTTTCAACTAGCAGTGCAACCGTGCGAGTGCAACTCAGTGGATGAAGCAGCTATGAAAAATTGTTTAACTGTGACCTTAAGCAGCCTAGTTATGGCAGAAATCCTCTGCCATTAATCAGTTACACTTTGTCTGTAGCATTGACTTTGTACTCTTTATGGAGCCTTGCATTGCAGAAAAGCTGGTGGATAACTTAAGAATGTAAAAATTACATTCAGATTTCAGAGCACCAAAGAAATAAACGGAAGGAGAAAATATCTTGACAATATTTTTATGCAGCTTCCAGATGCTGCAACATGTACCTTTGGAAATGTGGCGTGGTGTTTTCTTGTGTTATTTGAGAAAGTGTGTAATCACCCAGTTGTTGGGCTTATCATACAAGAAGTTGCCAGCAAATAACTGTTATCGCTCAACTATGAGATTTCTGTCCCTGGCTGACATTGCTGATTAAAGAGTTCCTGTGCTGAGCGAGTATGGAAAGGCAACTGTTTTAGCTGGTGGTATGTTATTCCCCATTCATATCACTTTCAAAAAAGGAGGGTGTTTACTCAGAAGACAAACAGCATCATAGCTGGAAAGGCAGAAGGAACTATGAGTCTGTAGGAAAATGTTACAATTCAGCACCAGTGCAAGATTGTTGATGAGATGTTACGCTGAGGTTGGCAGGCAGCATTTAGTTTGATAGGTAAGATATTCTTACTTATGCAGCTGCCTGCCAGAAGCTGTAGAAATCATCCTGATTAGAAAAAGGCAGTTCCAGAAGGTCTTCTGTCCCGAATAATGTTTCACTTGTGAATCCTGGCAATTCCTGAAAGTGCTGGTCAGAGGGGTACATGTAGCAGAGCATGTCTCTTACCTACTCAACAGCACTCTGGAGGGAGCCAAGGTGTGCAGGAATACAGTACCCCTGGATTTCTGCAAGGAGGTGCTGAACAGTTAGATGGTAATCTCAGGGGCAAAAACTCCTTTGGAACTACTGTCTGTGCAGCACCCAGTGCTGTTGTCTTAACAGTAAGAGTAACTTAACAAAGTAACTGTTGTTTAACAGAAAGAGACAACTCCAAAGTCAGCAACAAACACAGCTGGGGCTCATAATCTGAACAGCCATATCTGCCCTTTTCCTTAGCTGTCAGGGAAGAATATATTCTTTTTATACAGGCAAATCCCAGAAATAATTTATAGAAATTGAACAGGAGAGGCAGAGCACACAAAGTGAAAGGGGTAGCAGGTTCTTTTCTGAAAAAAGGTGTTACTCCCTCTGTAACTGATACCAAAGCAGCTTCGGGCACAATGCATCCCAATGAGAGAGCATGTGGCCTAATTTGGCACTTCTTCCACCAGCAGGAGCCTCTTCTGCAGGCTATTCACAATCCAACTGAGGCTGGCATCCTTGCCTGGTTGAAGCTGACATGCTGTGCCACGTTACGAGTGGGAACAGGACCATCCTAACAGATTAGCTTGAAAGCAGGCTTGCCAGAATACCAGTATGTGGATAATACTTAAGTGTTAAAGGGGGGATCTCTGTCCAAAAATGATGAAATGACAGTCTGTCTTCAGCTTGCCCAGTTACAGCTAGGAAGTCTGTCACAGGGTATCACAGCTGAGCTTGGCACACCCCAAAGCCATTTTTGCAGCCCATGTCAAAGAAGAAACTCTGTTTCAGGAATCAAGTTCTCTAGAGGACATTAGACATCCCCAGAAAAAAACTGTGAGAGTCTCAGCAGACTGGTTGTTTTTCTTGCTGGAGTGCCTGGTTTGGCACAGAAGCCAAATTACGAATTTCTTCTGTTTTTTCAGGGTAATTTGTGTATCTGTGACCTTCATGGTAAGTTTTGTAGTGAGAAACAAAGGTTAGGGTCAGACTATGATGAAGTCTATGCAAATATAAGAAGCCTCTCCCCACTTCTTTACTGCCTTATGAGATGAAAGCAGTTTTCTATATTGGGCCTGAGTCCATCAGCCCTCACTTGCTCCTTGAAGAAGTACTCTAGCCAAGTTAGCTGGCATGCTGGCTGTGTCTCAGCAAGCAATTCAGGCTAGCTACCTTCAAAGCTTGCAGAATATGAACTGAATTTTTGCAAGATATTTGTAGCACATAACCAGGAGTTACAGTGTAATAAGGCAAGGAAAAGTCATACTTGCAGGATTAGCACAGTTCACTTGGCATCCTGCTTTACCTTTCAAAATCAGGGGTTTTCCCATCTGTAGTTGGAAGAGTGACTTACCATTTAGGCTGGACAGGTGATTTATGCAAAAAGTATACTTCAACACCCTTCATAAGATATTAATGTCACATCTGAATACTCTTTTCAGAAGGTTTTCATAATAAAAGAGGGAAAAAACAACTATATCTGCACAAACCATGGATAAAGTGTTTGACATTTTCAAAGATGTGGGCTGAAACACAGAAATATTTTTAATCCTAGATAAGATGTCAAGGAAATAATTACTGGGCCTCAGAGAAAATGTAAATCAAAACTGCCAAAACTGTGTCGCTAGATTTCATTACAGTTTACTTATTTAAGCTGAGAAAGAAAACAAGCCGAGTTCTGTGCAAGTTTGTACTTCTGCATCTCCTTTTAGATCTGTCTGTTTACATTTTACAGTGTTTTAGGAGTGGCACAAAGGTGACAAGTTGCTGAATTCTAAATGTCCTTCAGTAGCTGGAACATTGCATTCCCGTGCCTCTTGATGAGTCACATTACTTGTTTGTCACATATGTTGTTCACACGAGGGAATGTATTCAATGAAAAAGTTAATCCAGGCGGCAATCCATGGACAGATCACAGAAATAGATTTTTATATATTTTACTTTCTTCTGGAGCTTCCTTGAGAGGTTGTTTAGCACCTGCACTGAAACTAGTTAACTGTAACATGAAAGTAAAAAATAATTTTACACACAAGTTCTTCAAATCACTACAGTGAAGAATGGAATAGAACTTCATTTGAGAACAGATGAATGAAAGTGACCAAAAGCAGGTTGGAGGAGGAAGCGAGGAAGGGAGAAAGGACTGTTATATCTGTGCAGTCTCCAAATCCTTGTAATATCAAACACAAAGGCTTTAGAGAGTGAAGACAGCACTTAGCAATGCAGAAACCACTCTCTTCCCGCTGCTGAGCAGGAACCTGGCTTGTTGGGACTGTGCCCCTCTCTTGATGTTAGATGTCTCTCAACCATGCTTTCAGCCTTGACCTGGGGGCAGAGGAGGAGCAGCAGCTAGCATTTAGCATTCAGGCTGCTTAGCAGAGATGTGAAGAACCTATAGATCCTTCATCAGGACCCACTGGGAACCCATTTTGGAAGGAATGAGAAAACTGAATGCGTTGCCAGCACTATGCTGAGCTCTTGTTCTTTGGAGTCCAAACTTCAGCCAGACTGTGAAATCAGAGGATTTGGAATTGAAACAAGGAAAAACGCAAATACAAAATATGGTTTCTACCATATCACCTCATTTCACCATTGTCTCCAGAGGGCATGTGGACACCAGGCAGGCCATTGCCAGATTTACTATTCTAACACAACATGCTTTCATCAGCATTTTTTTGAATGGAAAAGTAGTATTGTGGTATGATGGCCAAAAATTAGCCCTGGTTATCTCAGACAGTATACCCAAACCCCTGATGCTTCATAGCTAAGACACAAGGATGTTGCCATTGTAAAGGATTAACACAGTGGCTGCTTCTTCCATCCCAGGTTATTCTTAGTGATTGTCCCAGCCACTGAGATCCAGATCCTGATCATGGTTTCAGAGACTTAAGCACCACAGGACAGTGTAAACTCTCCCTATACACAAGTAATCTAGCCAAGAATCAGTTGACTTACTAGGCAACACAGAAACTAAAGGAATCCTGACCCAGTACCTAAATGGTTATGAACTCAGATGAAATTTGAAGTGATCAGACTCATTGAAGCTTTTCTCACAATTCCTGCTCTTTGACAGGAAACAAGTTTCATTGGCACTTTTCTATCGAAGAAAGGCTTCAAGAGCTCTGAATACTTTCTCTTGAAAAAGATGGGTTCATGCCAGCTCTTTGGCATGACTCCCACTGCCCATTGCCCAGCCAGAGGGTCATTTCTTCCACCAGATTGCTTCAGGCCACTCATCGCACTGTGGTCTTCTGTATTCTGATCTCTTCCTTATTGCTAGCTCAGAGATGGAAGCCTTTCCCACACCAAAGTATCAGGAAAGTCTTGAGCTTATTTCAGTTCTGTTACCTGCTTTCAGGCATGGCTGAGGGGCTGACTGCCCTGGGAATAGATTGTGTGCCTTTTGCTAGAAGGGAATGGTGTTTCCTTTCTAAGGAGGCAACCTCTGGCTATGCAGGCTTGTTGAACTCCAGCAGCTACAGCTGTTATGCACAGGGTAGAAAGGTGCATCTTGCAGTAGCCATGTGAGTGAAAGAGGGTTTGGTTCAGTTTGGTTTTTTTTCTTTAAATAAAGGAAATTTAATATTTCATTATTTGAGCCATGCTGCTTTCAAATCTCTCCTCTGAGAAACTGAGATCACTGCAGCCTGGAGACAAGGGATTTACAATTCTAGGCTAATAAATTTTAGTCTGACCTAGAGCAGCTATGAATCATAAATAACCCCTCTTACTTCACTCATGTGAAGCTAACCACCCTGGTGTTTCAGACACTGAACATTGTCAATGACCTCTTTTTGTGGAAGGACAGTTGGGTAGAAAATTTGTGTCTAGTGAAGCATCCCTGCTAACCCAAATCATTTCTATTAGTTCAAAATACAATAAAAAAAGATAGGGTCTTGTACTCTAGAGAAGAGGACCAATCTTAATACATTCTATTTTCTCCCCAAACCTTTCAACTTGAAAGCAAAATTCCTCCTCATCTTTCCTTTGCTGGTATAATCTCAACAGGTCTCTTGGAAAACTAATGAAATAAAAGTGTAACCTGGGATTTCTAGCAGAACTTGAGCATGTTCATTTAAAGGCCTCTGACTTCCCAATAAAACAATGACTCAGTGTCATCCAAAAGAATTTTCTTGTCCCTCACTTCCCATCAAGCATGTTAGAAGCTGCTGCTACTCAGCAAGGATTAACTGGTTTACAGTATTATCCAGTTAACCCTGACAGCACTCCACTAAAGTCAGGAGGATGAGCCAGGCAGTAGAAACTGGATGGACAGTTTGAAGTAGTTTACAACGAAGGCTGGATTTGTGCAGAAGCATTGGCACTTAACACACAATTATATTCAACAGATTTTGAAAATCTGGTCCTAAAAGTTAAAATATGGTTTGAACCACAGGTAAAACTCATGTTTGGCATGGTTTTGTCCCCATTCTTGCAGGACAGACAAAACTAACATTCAGCTCCTAAGGCTTCTAAAGGCAATTCCCATCTCGAAACCCACTGACCTCCTACATTCGGAAATAGCTCAGACTGTTCCTCATTGCTCACATGCATTCCTTTGTAAATCACACCAACCACTCTGTTGCTTGCACTGTCATTAGAGTGCACTTCAGATTCAAAACCAAAACTTTGTCTTCAGCATTCTCACATATACCATGACTGCTTGCCCACCAGGAGACTCTAGACATTCTCATCTACCTTCATGAAGGATTATTTGTCACTTCAAGCCCTTGAGCCACTGGAACATGGAAATTCCATTTACAGAAATTCAGGGCCCAGGTTGTTTCTCTGCTCTCGGTGGCTGTCACAGCAGCCTAATTTATGAGTGGTCACGTCAGGCCTTCACCCTCTCACGGTGCCTTCGAGTTACAAGCAGCAAACACAAAGCTGAAGGAGAGGAAATACATTCTTCAGTCTGGCACTGAACAACAGGCATATGAAACCTAAGGAATTTTATATAATCTGAGGGGTTTTAAAGAGACAGTAAGCTACACTGAAAATAACTTACACACAAATTAATAGTTAGTTCTTCCTCTCTAATACAGATTTTCATGGAAGTCACCTTTACCCAGGAGTCAGGCTCTGGAAAACCATTAGTACATTAGGGAGTTTACTAGCTGTCTTCTACAAAAGAATGGATTATTTAAACATTTCAGCCTTGGATTAAATGCCTTGGGAAGCTTCAAATGTTGCCTTTCCATACCAAACAGCATCCAAATCAATTGTTGGCATAAACAACAGTCAAGCTGCCTTCTCTTCTTGCCAGAAGAATTAGGTCCAATGGGACTTAGCAATCATAATTTTTTCCACCATAGCTTCCAGCTCAAGACTTCCCACCAACCAGCCACCCATTTTTTGTGGGTTCCAGCCATGGTATGATTTCCAAAAGACTCAATCTCAAGCCTAGGAAGGCAAGGGCATGGGTCCAGCTCTACTCTGGGACGTGGCAGATGATTCTCAGAAATCTGCAGGAATTCTTTTTGTGCAAACCTGAGATTAATTTGATCCTTTTTGAATTTCAGTGCAACTGTCAGAACTCTTACATCACAGCTGCCTTCTCCTCATTTAGTGCATAGCTCAAAACCAAATATTACCCATCTATTAGCATTTCACAATGAGTTATTTGTTTAGTAGCAAAGAAAAGTGATTAAAATATACAAATGGTGAAATTCACCTTCTCATCCTCTGCACTGCTGTATAATTCATGCTAAAGAATAAATGAGATTACAGCTCAGGGACTGTCTCCAGGATGAGTTACATTTGTCCCATTTCCCATTCCTGTTATAATCTTTGTCAAGACAGTGGAATAATATGTCCCATTTGCTGTCCCCTTCACAATATTTGTCAGACTACTGCAATAATATAGTTGCTAGTTACCCATATACACATCATGAATTATTTGTTGATGTAAGGAAAGTGTTCTTGCATTCTCTTTGAGTAATGTGTCCTTCCCTTTAAATCCAGACGCAGGTACTGATCAACATTATTCCTTTCTACTGCTTTTAGGGTGAGATTTGCTATGCTCATCCTTTTGTTTGGAACTGGTAAAAGAGGAGGGGGTGTGCAGCAGAATGGCAGACACAGTGTAGCACTTTGCTAATTGCGAGGAGGGATCCAGGTGCTGGCAGAGATCAAACCTACTAATATAATATTACCAGCCCTAAAGGGCAAATAATTGCAACAGATAAATCACTGTTCAATAAACACACCATTAGAACAGCCATCTACCCTTGAGCAAACAGCTTTGAGAAAACTTATCTTCTTGTGCAAGCATTTGTGCAGGATTAATAGTCATCAACTAACAGCATTTTTTAAACTAATGTCAAAAATGGATATGTTCTATTTGATCTGATATGGCTGCTGCTGAGTAAATGCAAATAGGAAAAGAAAATAAAAAAAATGAACGCATGATAAGTGGATGCAATGCTTGAAAATTAATAGGAAAAGGAAGGAACAAACATTATGCTGTTTAGCTTGCACTACTAGGAATGCCTTACATGGCAGGATACTTGAAAGGGGGGTCAAGATACAAGCAATCTTGTTATTTTAGGGGTTCAGTTTAAAGACTTACTTGCCGCTCCTTGGTTGGAAACAGGAGAGGACAGGGTCACTCCTATTGTTGTCAATGCACCTTGAGTCTAACTGGACTGGAAATTATGTGGTTTTGAACACTGGGCCATAGCTGGGAAGTGCAGCTCCAGCCCAGCTCCTGAAGGAACTGCTCCCCTCTGGGGTGGGACTCACTGGAGCCAAGGCACCGTGCAGCTGGAGTTAGAGCTGCTCCAACCCTCTCCCACCTCTGGAGCCCAGGATGACTAAATGAAAACTCTGAAAACAAGGGAGTGGAGGCTGAGGATAGGTGGAATGTGATCAGAACCAGGACATACAGAGTTAAGGGGGAACCCAGTCCTACAACCCCAGAGCTGCGCAGGCAGCTCAGCAGTGAGCAGATGACTATAAGCAGGTACCCATCATGAGCATTCACGGCTGTCTCTGCTGTCTGCCAGCAGTAATCCGCATTTACAGGGTGAGCTGCAGCTGTATAGGGGAGATGGTTTTGCTTCACTCTGGGTACACTAAAAGCGGTTGTGTTCTGGCAGTGCTGCTGCTGGTGCCAGCCATGCTGGAGAGGACCCAGAGGAGTGTACCAGAGAAGGGAAGGAAAGAAGGCCAGCTGAATCAGACTGACAGCAGAAGAAAAGATCCGCTTTAAGAATTCCACCTGTGGCATGAAGACACCACAGGAACTAGACGGTTTGTGATGTATGTTATGTCACAGGCATATAAGAACAACCTTTGTGTTCCAGCCCAAAGGTCCTGCCAGTGCAGTTCACTGTCAGACCTAGATTTAGCAGGGCTGGGAGCAGGGACTCCAGGAAAATACTGGAACTAGCATGGACACAGAACATGCATCAAAGCAATCACACAGAAGGAGCACAAGAATATGCTGCCCCCTCAACATCAAGGAAGAATGAAGTGGCCAGCCTAGCATGCCACTTGGGGAGCAGGGGTAAGTGTACCAGCAGAAAGCCTGGTCAAAAGCAGCAGCAAGCCCACTGAGAAAAGGCAATCTCTCTATGACCCCCAATTTGACAAACCTGCTTATGAAGAGGGTGAAGGAAGGGAATTTACCACTGATTATGCCTGATTAGCAAAAACATTTGTTCCTCACAAGTGAAAGAGCCAAGAGGTTCACTGTAATACTTATTTCTGCAGCAAGAAATTGATAACACATGACTGCTAAGAATTAACAATGAAGACTTGCCCCTCCACAGAGAGAGACAGAGATGGCCAACAGCAGGGTGACCAGGGCAGCCACAGGTGCAGAATGCATTGCAGACCTTATTTGACCCACACACTCAGCAGCTCAAGGGCTTCCTCTCTGCTATAAATGATACAGAAACCATTTTAGCTCTGTCCTAAACTGAATGTCATGAGCCAGCTGCGCACTCACTGCATCTTTCTTTAAGAGGTTTGCAAGCTTAAGAATCCTAAATGAGAAAGAAATCAAAAGACGGATACTATCATTCATGCCACTCACAAAAAAATTAACTTTTCTCACCACACAAACAGAAGCAACAATACGGCAGTCACATTTGTATTTAGAAAGAAAACAGTAGCAAGAATCCTGTCATTTTTTCAGAGATTATAAATTCTTCAAAGATACTCTTTTTATTGCTGTTTTAAATATGTATTTCCAAATGTGAAATACAGGCATGAACATTGCGTACTAGTTTAAGAAAAAACCAAACAAAATAGGTACAACTGTGACAGTGACCAGATGCCTGAAGAGAATAGGAACAGAGAAAGCATAAGGATGCTAATTCATCCTCCTAACACCACCCTCCCTGCACCCACCTTTTTTCAGCTCAAGAGATGTCTCCTTATCCCAACATTTTCCTCCCTAAATCATAATTTTTCAGTTAGCCCATTCACTTGAGAGCAAGATTATAGTCAGCTGTCAATAATTTTCAGCAATGATCCGGAAGGATTTCTTATTTTAGACTAAGAAGGGATACTTCATACTGATTAAATTTGCCATGAGCCAAACACCAAAAACCAAAAAATAACCAAAAAATACAAGTTAGGCTTACCAGAGGCAAAACACTACCTTAGTTTTTGCACATGTCAGTCAGACAGCAAAGTAGGAGAAGAAAATCAATGAGCATAGATTCCCCAATGAGAGCCAGTTTAGCATTTGCTGCTCTTTACAAAAGGTGTGTAGGTTGATGTCACTTTCATACACCTTGAAAGCAAGACAAATTATTCAGATCTTTATTCATGATTAAATGTTGCATTCACCTTATTAATGTATTTCCCCTTGTTAGCTACAGCAGTTGTGTTTATGCAAAACCAGAAGAAGGTATGAATTCCCAGGAACCATCATGGGGTTTCACAATGTACTGCACAAGGAAAGCAGGCAGTTGCATAATTATTCCAGCGTGATATGTTCATGCATAAAATTAGGCCTTCTCTCCAAGCACTGTCTGTCAATAAGCCCTGTGAGTCTATAGGAGAGCTGTTCATAACATATTCAATTTCACCTATCAGTATGATGTCCAATTACTTGGGAAAGGGTGAAAGACTTTATGCCACATCTAAACATGACAGACATAACCTTTAAGTACTGGCAAATGCCAAGATGTTGCTGGCGGTAGGCATTCTGAACATGCTTGTGTTTTTCTTCGTACATGATTTCCCTCTTTTTTTAGATAAATGCAAATTGTTAAATATTTTAAAACCCTGCATTATCACATCTCACAAGAAGCAAGTTTGAAAAGCAGAAGGAAGTTTTAAACTACCTAAAATTCCCTAATGCATTTAATATAATGTGGGTTTTGTTCCTTCCACACGTACTAAAGTAGCCCTTCTCTGATCCCTCATTTCAGCACACAAGTATAAAGTTGTAAGTTCAATACTAGGTCCAATCACTGAGCCCTGCACAGAACTAAAACAAAAAACAACCAACAACAACAACAACAAAAACCCAGACAAACAAAAAGAACAACAACAA
Organism: Eulacestoma nigropectus; assembly: GCA_013397775.1. Lineage (NCBI taxonomy): Eukaryota > Metazoa > Chordata > Aves > Passeriformes > Eulacestoma > Eulacestoma nigropectus. The sequence continues at coordinate 1,116,436 of VZTE01000618.1, forward strand.
AAAAAAACAACCCACCAAGAACCTAAAATAATTTTGTTATATTATTCTAAGTAAAACACATCAAAAGCCTCTGTTCCATCTCCGAAGGGTAAAGCTGATCTGTACCTCACAAATCTTTTGAAAGAGGCCAGCATGTCTTCCTTCTTAATACCTCCTAGCAGGGGGCACAACAGCAGGTCTAGTTTATCTTAATTATCTGTCTTTATCTCCATAGGAGAAGAGATTACTGCCAGTGTGTTGCTGGCTAGAACAGAAGAAGCCAAAGAGCACAAGCCATTTCCCTTTTTCCACAACTTCTCTCACAGCTCTGGTAACTGCAAGGGGAAAAACTGATGGAGGGAGTGGAGACCAGGGGAACGATATTTCTGTTGTTTTGGGTTATGCATTGTAGGTGAAAGTGGATGGTCAGAGTCACAGTGTGTGTAGAAGAAAGAATAAAGTTTCTCTTTGTAAAGGAGGATGTGTTTTATCCTTGCTTACCACATAGGGAAACAACAAAGAGAAAACCGGCTGCCACTGAGACAGCCAAAAAAAACAGATAGAGAGTGTAAGGGATATGTACAGTGCTGAGTGCCCTCAGGACAAAATGTGGCTTTCAAAAAGTTCATTTTATAGGAAGTTCATTGGTGTGTATGGTAGTTCTTTTTGCATTACGGAAGTTACCTTTTTGTCAGTTACTGACTCTGTGCAACACCATACTGCTGCTTCTCTTCCAGCTAGCTTAAGGAGCCGGAGTTTATGTTCCAGGGAAGGTGTTGTGGCATTTGATTTGAAGCCTATGGCATATTGGAAATTGCAGTTTTGCTGTTTTGTGGCAATTTTGTTTGCATCTTTTTTAGTAACATGGTTGACTGTGTAACTAATGTGCCCTGGTTTTTGTTTTTTTGCTATTGGGAGAGCCCAATTCTGTTTTTCAGCAGAACATCACAAACTCCCTTAGGAGTCTGATACGCTGCTCAGAGAAGTTGATGGGGAGTAGAACAGGATTCTCATGTGCTTCCTAGCACCTGATTACTGAATCACAAATAAGATTGTGACATAAATCTGAGTTACCATTTTCTTATGTGCTTTGCTCATCTGTGATGGTTTTTCTAAGACTGCCTTTCTCTTCACTCTTCATGGCCCTGAGGAACAATCTTTTTTTCCATCATTTACATCCTGATCAGAACTCATAACTTAGCAGTAATTTCCAGAAATGTTAATGGAAATATTTAGCATATAAGACTCAACAGAAACACCTTGAAGAGGTAAAACAGACAATTAGAAGTCTGCCAGTTCATCCCAAAAATTTACCTCTCATTGACCTTATATGTGCTTCACATACTGAATAAACATAAACACCAAATCACTGCCTTACTGGCTTAATCTGGATTATTATTATTAGTCTTCTTTTGTGTATTGTTGTGTGTGAGAAGTTAAAACACAGTTGAGCCACCTTTTGCTGCCTGTGTCATGTGATGGGTAGTTACCGATGGTGAATAATTTTTCCTTGACATTAGGAGCTGGATTATGGTGCACATCTCAGTCCATCAGATGAACTTTGAGGATGGTGGCAATTGCAGGTCTCTGTTATACAATGGGCTGTGGATAGGACTTTTTGCCTTTGCTCTAACTCTTACATAAAGGCGCGGTCACCAGACTGGGTCATTGCTAAAAAGGAAGCTCTGGCCCTAAGATTCTCCAGTTTAAAGGGAAAACATAAGTTGACCATAAAGCATAATCAATGTTGATGAGCAGCCTCTCCTTTATCTTCCTGCAGTGAAGGGTGGATTTACAGGACTGAAGTCAGCAGGAAATCCTTTCAAGCAGCATTGAAAAATTTAGCCAAGAATTCTTTTCTGACAAACTTTTTGTAGCATGTGCACACCCTTCTGGTTTCCTTTTTGATGAGACTTGTACTATCCACATAGTGAAGGATTAAAAAAAGAAGATACCAGTAATAATAACATATTCATTTCAAAAGCTGGCAAATTCCCTTCCTCCAAATCAAGAAGGACCCTTGAGCCAAGTGGACAGTCTGAATACTGGCTATCAATGCTCTTTTCCAAGACAGAATTAATTTGATAATTTATTTCAAACATAAATCTTTGTCTCTTCAAAATACGATCTATATCTTCTTGCTGTCTATAAAAAACATATCTGAGAAAGACCCCAATTCTGACTGGGGCCTTCAGGACAATACAGCTGATAAATTCAAGTGGTGATCATGATGGCTGCTTTAATAAGCTGTAAAACTCCAACTGTTGGCATGAAGCCAACAAGTGAAATGGTTGCCTGTTTCACCCTTCTGGGAATTCCACAAAAGTCTGAGAAACCTAAATTTTATTCTGAGACCTGTGTTTGAGGTTCCAGCCATACAGGCCTCCAGGACTAGTGGCCAAGTGTTCGAGCATGGCTTTTAAGCCACAAAGCATGGGAAGATTTCATAGCAGAAACAGTATTAGAGTTTCTGATTAGGAAAATACCCATATCCAAAATACATACACACCTGCAGTTTACCAGTGATAGCCCAAACAGATTATTGACTTGCTGAGCTTTTCTCCTGTGAAAAATGTAAAGTCGTGGTGGAAGAGTGATTCAAGCATGGCATTTTTCTTCTGAAGAAATGGAGTAGGGGTAGCAAATGTGCCTCTCTTTCAGCGAGCTTTGGCTGATGTGGTGGTCTGTGCTTGGTGAGTGGTATTAAAGGAAAGACTCCATACTTGTGCAAATCTTCATTCTGTAAAAACACAAAACATGCATCACTTGTGTTCATGTTTCAGGCTCAAGACTGTTAAACAGCAGTTTATGTTGTGCCAGATTTATTTTTGTTGCTGCCCTTTGTTATTGTAGCTGTTACAACAAGCTGCTATAATTCTCACTATACTCAGAGCTCGAGAAATCCACCTAGGCACAATCAAGAACCATTTTCTTAATCTACCCCTGTGTGAATGGAAGGTGTGGTAAAACCCCACTAAAACAGGGGGAAAAGCTATCTATATTGTGCAGTTCTTGCTTTCCTCTCCCATCCAAGGCCTATTTTCTTTCGTAAGCAGCTCAGTGGTATTTCCAAACAGCTGTATGTTTTCCTTTTTCCTAGCTAGATTTTTCTAAGCAATCAGAATTCTGCTGCAACATTAAATTAAAAAAATAAGAATAAATAGAATGAGCATTTCAACTACAAGCAGTCTTTGCTCTTTCACTGCAGCATGGCTCCCATCCAAAGGCAATTATGTAAAACAACAGCACCTCGGCACCATTACCAGAGCCATCTAAAGGGAAGAATTGCACCTACTCAAAGCTGAAAACATTTTCAAGAAATTTAATTATTTTCTTACTTTCTCGCCTCAAGCATGCTTTTTACCTTACTTCACTCTAAAACGCCTTGGGTGTTATTCAGCTAGAACATATGGAGCACTATATAAATCCAAGTTGTTGCTAATTTTACTTAAAAGTCAGGTTTTATTTTCTGTTTTTACTTCTGCCTGTTTACACTCCTTGAAACATCTTTTGCATTGCTCCAGATGTCTCTTCTTGCAGTGCTTCATCTTTTGTACATGTTAATCTTGCTTCTTCAGTACTTGTGATTTTTTGCTTCATACAGTGATGGAGATAAATGCAATGCCAAAAATTAATTGTCAAAGAAAATAGCAAAATTACTTAAGTTCATGCCTTTAAATTCAGTATCAATTAACTTTAATGGTCAAAACCTTTTCAACAATTTATGAAACTGTGTAGATCATGATTTCCAAAGGAAGAAGTGACTCTAAGACAGCTCTATATAATAGAGAGATTTCTCTTTATTTTACAGCTTTCTGTCTTAACTTTTACCTACTGTGGAAATAATTTGTAGCTTTTTGTTCTCGTATTAGGCTTCCAGTGATCTCAGTCAAGAATTCCAAGAATACTGATAAGAGCTGCTGGCAAAGCATGTTCCCTGTTCTGCAGTGGCCCACAAGACAGAATAATCGAAGCATGATTTACTCTCAGATATGGCACTAGTGGGCTCTCTAGAATATATATCAGACTTATATTCTGGAGGCACAGTGAGCAGTTAAATATTGGCCAAAGTTGTGGTGGTCTTCTGGAATGTTTTCATTCAGCAACTGAGGTGCTCAGCAGGCTGTACTCATTTCCGAAGAGAGTTCTTCAGAATGAAGTAATTTTAATTTAGAGTATAATGTTTCACACATAATTCTTTGCATAAATATTGATGCTGTTTCATGGGTGCACCCATGCTTCCTAAATGAAAAATGGTTAAAATGAACGGGCTGAGTGATTTCTTCACTCTTAAGTAAAGTCATACAGTGTTCTGCATCTTCCCATCTCTTGGTTTGTAGTGTGAAAATGCTATATACAAGGGTAAAAGGAAATAATGATTTTCAGTTTTATGTGTGCCCTTTCAGTTTGAACACTCTAGGTGAGGACTTCACCTGCCTCCACATTCTTTCAGGTAGTTGGCATTGCAGAAACCACAAACACTGCTTGTTCCTGGTCAAACATGGAGAAGCTATTACCGTACTGTTTTTGAGACCGTGGCTACAAATCATTCCCTTTCAATTAATTTTTCACTCCTTTATGTACGTTTACTAACATGAACTGAGAACTGTGAATGAAAGCAGTCATTTGGAAGAAATCTCTTTGACTTATACACGTGATCAGACAACCCCTAAGAGCCACTGAAGAGAAGGGGAAATGGGGAGACAAGAACAGGAAGAAGAGAGTGGAGGGCACATGGGACTATACAGAGGATTAGGGCAACTATAAGCAGAAGATTAGCTCTTGGTCCTGCAGCAGATTTTTTTTTGGAAAGCACATGATTAATACTGTATAGTGCTGACCTGAATTCTTCTTGACATCATGGAAAACAATAAATTAGTAGACAAATACAAATTATGAAAGAAGGAAATACTACATTCTAAAGCACGTGTGTTTCTATAAATTGAGCTTGCAGTGCTAAGTGGGAAGAGACAACAAAATCTGGAACTTTAGTTCTTATCCTCTTTGGAAGCTACCATTCATTTAGCCACCACCCATATTGACGTTGTATCTCCATAGCTTGTCTCAATACTTGGACGTTGCTGAAAACAATGGCAAGAACATCCGTGTGCTCAAAAGCACTGGAATCATAAACAGTGTCTCTGGAATCATTCAGCAGGTATATCAATAGAGGTGTATGGAAGCCTGCTTACAGTAAAGTCGAAATTTTTCACCTCAGGATTATAGCAAAGACCCATGGAAAAGAACAGAGCCACAGCCCCTGCCGTTCAGTAGCACCATGCTAGGAGGTCGACAAGCAGTTCATTGTCAGTAAATGTATTAGGTTTGCATGGCAAGGCTTTGGTACCACAGAACTACAGGGTGGCTTTGGTGGGCACCTGGCATCCAGCCAGGGAAAACCCATCACAGTAAATAATAAAAAAAGAGGTTCTGTGTGATCCTGCTCCATACAGAACTTCTGAAAGTTCAGTAGGGTCCTACGTCAATATATTATTATGCTCAGCAGCGTGTGTTGCTGCAGGTGATACATTGTTTGCTTGCTGTCCCTGATTGAAGATATGCTCTGTGCAATGCTGTTAAGGCACCGGAGAGCTCCATCAAGGAAAAGAGCAGTTCCTTGGCTTAAAAAACCCTAAGAGGCCTTAAGAAAGGCTTGTTGGTTCTGCACAAACAGAGCAGCATTAAATTATAACCTGAGCTTTTTAGCAGGCTCACTCGAGTACAGCAAATACCAGCTGGAGGGTAAGGAGGGATTTGCTTTCCAAATAGATAGAAGAGGCATTTATTTCACTAAATTAAACAAATATCAGTCTGTTTATGGCAGGAAAAGTCAGCTGGACATCATCAGCTATGGCTTTTATTGTGGGCTGCTCAAGACCTGGCATCCTCAGGGGACCTGAAGGGAGCACAGCAAAGCTACAGAAAAATGCAAATGAGTGGGCTGTGGGTCAGCAGGATCAAGACATCACACCATGAAGGTGCAGGACAGGTTTCTACCATGCAGCAAAACTAATGCTAATAGTGCTACACTGTTCACTCATGGTCTCCTGAGAGACTCATCTGCCTGCAGAAGAAATGCAGCACGAACTGTGCTTCTGCCTAGAAGAAAACCATCTCTATTCATCCTTTACATGAGATTGCTGAAATGAGTGGGGACACCAGGAGAGAATAATCCTTGGACCTTAGAGAAATAAGAAGAGGAAGAAAGGAGGCAGATGCATTTAAAGGAGAAAGACTTTTTTGCATCCTCCCTGCAACATGCTTTTCAAAGACCCAGGAATGGCTGCTCACAGTCTCTCTAGAAGTGGGCATTTAGGTGTTATTCCTAAAATAGAATCATAGAATGGTTAAGGTTGGAAGGGACTTAAGGATCACCTAGTTCCAAACCCCCTGCCATAGCCAAGGACACCTTTCACTAGACCAGAGCTCCATCCAGCCTGGCCTTGAACACTTGCAGGGATGGGGCACCCACAACTTCTCTGGGTAACCTGATCCAATGCCTCACCACCCTCAGAGTAAAGAATTTTTTACTAATATCTAATCTAAACCTACTCTCTTGTAGTTTGAATCCATTTCCTCTTGTCCTGTCACTGCAAGCTCTTGTAAAAAAGTCCCTCTCCAGCTTGGACCTCCATCAGTCACAGTGACATGTAAATTCCCAGAAAAATAGCTTTTCTTCCCTACAATATACCAGCTTAGTCCTGGTTGTTGAACGCTGCCCAGTGCCTGACCAAAGGGACAGAAACTTGTCCTAGTAGGGAAGAGGAACCAGGCCCAGTTTGTTCCCTGTGTGTAGGAGTACAAAGAGCACTTGTTTCACCCTAAGGGCATGCATCCCATGCTTTCTCTACCCCTGCAGCACTGTGAATATGACCAACCCCTACCACTTGTCTTGCTTATTGCTTGCTGTCCAGATGATGCCTGCAGATGGGCTGGAATCTCTCTGCTATGCAACTTCACACAGCCCCAGTTGTCCATAACACAAGGAAAGGGAACCCCATCACACTGAATCATAAGGAGGTTTTCCAACAATTTCCGTCAAATAGTTATTCTTAATGTGGCCTGAGTTTGGGCATTTTGTTGCCATTCATGCACTGAATATTCTGTCAACCTGCAGGGAGCCTGTGACTCTCTTCTCTATGAGCAATATAGGAGGCAATAGGGCATTCTGTTCCAAAGATTGAGTGGGTAGGCTCCCTTTGATTTGTCATCTTCAACTGATTTCAGGGTGGTTGGATTTTCACCCCTTCCCCAAATCTTTTGCCCTGTATTTTTACATTCCCTGCTTTCTAGTACTAGCACATTATTTTTGGAATTTAGGGCTTTCTTTCATTCTTTCTCTTAAGTATATGTGTACTTTCTGATAAAGCAGACAGCCTTGAAAATACAAATCAGAACACACATACCACCAGGAACAAGATAAACTTTCTGATGAAAAGACTCTTGCTCTAGGCTTCTATTCTTCAGTGAATTGAGACCTTAAAGAAACCTTACCTGAGCTCTGCAGAAAATCTCTGGTGAGGCCAGCATTTTAGTACTGCTCTTGGATCTCAGCGTGGTGTTTTTTTTCTGAAGACTGTCATTTTGCTGGTGGCATTAATGCCTGTGTAGTTGAGAGAGAGAAACAGGAATGAATTGGCCAATGCTAATGCCAGTACACACACATGCAGACTTACTTCAAAAAATAAAAGAAATTGAAGTTACCGAACAATAACTTAGAAAATCTGATTTCTTATTTGTTCCAATGCCGAGAGGCATTTCCTTTGTTTCAATCTACTTCTCAGCAGGAGTCCCACACTGATGAAGTATCATCAAATTGTCATCTCCCACTGAGAGAGACACCCGCACTGCTCACTGATTGGAGAAATAGAAACAGTGACAGGTGTTTCTAAAAACTGTGGGGTTTTTAAATTAAAGGAATACAATATTTTTCCCCTTGTGGCACATATTTCCAAAATAGAAGAACTCCTGAAGTAAGGCCATGAAACAGAGACTGAAGAAGACAAATGAGACTAGTCAGTGTGGCAAGGAACTAGGTGACAAAAGTTTAAGAAAGTCAGCCTCAGTGGTGGAAAGGACTTCATTTCAGGTCAGCTGAAGTCTTGATAATTCTGTGGCAAAGTAAGGCAAGTCTGTTGTTTGGGTTCATCTCACAATGGCTGTTCAATCAGAGGAGTTGTTGGGATTCTAAAAATGGGTTAATTATTCTTAAGAATAATGAGGGTATCTGTGCTTACACTGGTTAGGATAAAAATAAAAAATTTATGCAGGACTGGTAGAATCACTTATTATTAAAACTGAGCAGCTCTCTTCGTGGTGAAACCATATTTCATTAGCTTTTTTAACCATTTTAGAGAGAGCAATTGAATTTCCCAAAGAAATTGCTCAGCAGTGATCTCCTCAGCTAAATGGGGATAATGCCAAGCCCTGCTTTTACACAAATGAAAACAAATGTGTTAATTTATGTGAGGTCCACAGCTGCTAAAGTCAGGAATGTGACAAGAATGTCCATGATAAGATGAGTAATCCTAACTTCAACATGAAGTGAATAGTGTTTAGTAAATAATCTTGGACCATACAAACAGAAGGGGAAAGGAAAATATTGAACATCTTCTCATACAGTGGATTTAGTCTGTCCCTTGTGTTGTGAGACACAGGCCCTCTGGGGAGTAATAATATATGCTTACGCAATTAGATAATGCATGCACACAGGAGGGTTAATTAAGGTTGCACTGTTCTGACATCTCATATCTGTGTGTTTTTAAATTTGCAGTATTAGCGTTCTGGTGTTTTTCAAGGGATTGTTTTTAACTTTTGTGCTCGTCTATCAGAACAAAAAAAGTATTTGTGTTCTAATGTCAACCAAACTTTCGTTTCCCCCCTCCTGCCTAACTGCATTGAAGTCCCCCCTGCACAACAACACAGGATCCGTCTTAGAGCTTAGATCATGATCAACTCCCTACAGCATTAGCTTATAGGAGAACGAATAACAATAATTTAGTATTTTCTATTTCATTCTGCCACTCATGAAAAACAACAATAAAGCTGAGCAGACACAGAAAAACAAAATCAAGTTCTACCCTTTATGTGGGGATACCCTCAAAACAGGAGTGGTGTAAGAAGGCAATTGCCTGGGAAAGGATTGGTTTGTGTGGGCATGGATAGTGTTCATGACAGGCTACCACGCAGCTCTTTTGTGCAGAATGCAGCTGAAAGGTCCCATATACATTGGATAGATACATGCTAACTGAACAAAAATGTCTGCTTCCTTCTATGCTCAAAATAATTCAGTTGTCTTTCATAGAAGGATCAAACGTTTCCTTTGAATCCCTGGAGTGAGGGAGCTTTTCACAGGCTATGAAAAGCATCAGCCTGGTAGCTCCACAGAGTGGTTGGTTGCTGCTTCTGCTGAGCTGAGGGGCAATTGTTGTAGCCAGAGACTTTGTACTCCACCTGTCACTATTAGGCAGGTAAAGCACTTTAACAGTGTATCTGCTGGGCACTGCCCTGTTGTTTGGTTTTATGCCATTAACCCTCTTCAGAACACACCTGACCCCTTTATCATGAAGCTGAATAGTCAAACTATGCTTAAGCCTCCCAAGACAGCTTTCAGTAGTAAATTTAGACTAGACGTTTTTGTGTCTCTCTACATTAATTTTTCTCCCATGATTCTTCTCATTTCATGTGCAAACCCTTCTGAAAAGTCCTGCAGAAATTAAGAAGGATGAAACCCATAACAGTCTATAGAATTATAACAGTGCTCTATTCTGGAGTTGAAATAGAGTCCTGTCCTCTGCAAGCTTTTCAAGCCATCCTACCAGATTATATTATTTGACAAAGATGTTAATTGTATTCTATTCTATGGGTCATTCAATATGTAAGGAAAGGTTATCATTTTCCCTTAAATTCTACAGGGCTTTACCACAGAAATCGACATCACAGGCTATAAAACGCAGTCACCACATGAAATATGCCGATGTCTCCTTTGTTAGGTGTCTTTTATTTTTTGTATGAATTATTTATTACTCATTAATACTGGGAGAAGTGAATTGTGCTCCTGAACATGACCAAGAGAATGACGGGGACAATGTGGCAACAATTACAGGAGTGTGCAAGTTCTCTGAATTCCTGTAAAAATTATTTAGTTGGTTGTAGGGGAAAAAAAGGTTGTTTAATGTCTGGTTTTGTAGGAAGCACAAATACCCTGGTGATGAGTGCTATACAAATACCATAATGCAGTATGTAAGCCTCATTTTGTACAAGGAAGTAATACACAAACAGCACAGAAGTCTTGGACATCATGACATCTACTCTTAGATTTCCAAGAATTTGGTGGGATGAAATAATCATGACATCTCTATGTGAGGAGTTGAGCACAGAGTAGCACAGCTGCCCATCTACTCCTCAGTAAATACACTGTGAAATGAGGAGATCTCAAGGCACCAGATTCTTGCTCCAGAGCTCCAGGGTGTGCTCTCCCTGCAGAATATTTGAGCATCAGCCCCTAGGTAGGACTTTACCATTTACTTTGCTTTAAATGTTCTCAAAGAGTTTTAATCTGTCTTGGGTACTGCTAAAATACTTAGACCTAACAGATTCTAATGCATTAGGGATACAATACACTCAACACACCCGTCATAATTACATCTTGACCTTTTCTGGCAGGTAACCTCAGCAGGCTAACATCAATGGATTTAGTAGTGGACTCTTTCCTTCTAAGATAACAGTGTCTTCATTTCCCTTCTCTAAGTGGTTTTACATTTTTTTTGGCCCTATCTTTGTGTGGCTGTTAGCATAATTAGTTGCTAAAACAAGTCATTCTTATGAATGCAGGAGTAAAGCAAGGGAGCAGAAAGCAGGTGCACTTGGAGAGCTGCCACCGAAGAGAGGATGTGGCTGATCATCTGAGTGACATGAACACACAAAAGGGTTACGGGGAGTTATTTTTCCACAGACAAGGAGCAAATGTCTTTGCACTCTGAATAACTCTTTTTTGAGATTATAGAAAGCAGAGACAGAGGGTGAGGGGGAGTTTGAACCAAGTAGGTGGAGTTATGAAACAATTATGGTTGATTTTCTGTGGGGCTTATAGAGGCATTTTCTCATTTTACCAATGTCATGAATAGATATAGATTGCAATGCATCAACAGATACCTGTAGAGAGGTACTGGTGCTACTGGCAGCAATGGTGGGTGGAAAATGAAGAGATAGCTCTGTGTGTAAGTGCATATGCGTGTGCATATGCGTGCACAGATGATTTGCTCTGTGACAGTGACTACAATGGACTTTGCTCAGAAGGAGTGCTCCCTAAAGAGTGGCTTCAGGATCACTTTAAGCTCTAATGGAACACTATGAAAAAAACTCCACAAACCATAGGCACACATTTACATATTTGGCATATACCACTAAAGGCAGGAACAGCCAGGGTCAGCAGCAGAAATGGGGAGAGAGGAGATGAAAATTTTGTTAGAGGTGCTCAAACCTCCTAAGAATCACAGATTGAAAAAGCTGTGCTATTTTCCCCTACAGTCCTGTGCTCTTGTCTGTACAGGAACTGTCTGATCTTGAAATACTTTCAAAATGTCTCATGTGCAGATTCAGTGAAGAAATGGCTGGTGTGGCCTCAATGGGAGTCTGGCTCCTGCTGCATACAATACTGTACAGGCTTGCCACTGAGGACAGAGAAAATTAATGTCTCAACTCAACAACAACAGCTTGACTTCTTTAGCTAAAAGCAAGACCAAGCTGGACTCACATACTTCCTTCCAGGGTTTATTTAGAGATCCAGCATAATTTAGATCTGAAAGCAGTAGTTACACCATTTTCTCTTTCTCTATATAAATAAAAGATTCCTATTGAGATACTTGAAATATAAAGGATCTTGGTACATACTTAAATTTAATCATGTAAGTAACCATTTTCCTTAGCAGGGTTGGAGATAAAGAAATATCTGTCTCCCTTTTGCCTCCACCCCTGACCTAAATCTGTTGTGTTTCTAATTCCAGCTGGAAGTACAGAAAAGACAAAGCACAGAAAATTTCACATAAAAGCCATTTTGCCACAATTCAGGTCTTTTTCTGACCAGTGGCACTCACAAGTATTTCTTTCAGGACTTTATTCAAACTGCAAACCATAGTGAAAGTCAATTTTTTCCCCACTTGAAACCTAATAACAGAACTTTCCTGAAAGTCATGAGGTCACTGTTAAAAATGCAGATGTTTAAGAGTAATGGACTCTTAAGGTTCTTCTTTTTAGATTTATAATTTTGCAGTTCTGTTGGATGACAGGTTTTCAGGCTTTCCTTACCCCATCAAAAGGAACAGAAAGCATTTTTATAAGAGAAAGCTGAGATTCCCACAGACCTAAGGTTTGGAGTTTAAAGAAAACAATCACCAAATATGGCAAGAAGCTGTGAGTTGGAGATGTTGAAACACTATTATTATTATCTGCTCTCATCTTGTCTTTCCCAACAGGCTTCACACCAAACAGAGAACAGAGAAAATGCTCTCACCTAAGACAGGATGAATAAGCTGGTTACATTTTAAGAAGTGCCAGGCACCTGCAGCTCCTCTATCAGTGGGGAATGCAGGTGCTCTAAGAATAAGATCTAGTTGCCAGCTTTTTTCTGCTGTTGCCTTGCCTTCTTGTTCACTTTTCAGTCAGAACACAGTCCCACTGCTTTTCTGTGTAATAATAACAACTGAGACTTGTGGCTGTTCTCTGCCAACTTCATCTATGGGCTTAGACAGGGTCGTTCAGCCTCTTGGGAAAGACACAAACTGAGTGCTCTGTGTTTATGGTCTGAAAGAGGGGTCTGACTTAAACACGTTTTAACTTTTCCCAGTTTATTTCCCACAGAAACCAGAGTGTGGGAGGTTATGTATGACTATGTCTTCCTCCAGCACAAAGCTGGGAATAGTCTGGTTGAAGCATTACTTTCAGTTTTCTGTGATGAGTTTATTGCAAACAGGAGTATATGTTATGAGGTTTGGGCTCAGTGGTGGAGTGCCAGACTGCAGTTAGTAGCCTGAGCAGGTGTCTGAAGTGTACCCCTCAAAAAGCTTTTTTGTCACTCAGAGCAGGATTGTGCCCTGGTCTCTCTTCTCTGGATGGGGCAGAGCCAATGGCACTGGTTCTCTGACTGACTAGCCTAAAAGCTTTCTTTCACTGCCAAATGCTGACTATGCTAGTGTGGGATAGAAAAAAAGTTACTTTGAATCATCTGATAGAAGGCAATTGTACCAACCTCCACAAATGTACCTCTAGAGGAGTACAAAGAGAGGCCTGAAGAAAGCTAAAATGGAAAGATCATAGATTAAGCAGTAGGAATCCCAGTGATCAGTGACACCTGCGTGCATATTTCCATGCAAGGAAGGGGGATGGAGAGACTATACCTCGTCCTCTGCCAGACCCACCCTGCTAATACATCCTCAGCATGCCACAACTTAAAAACACCTGTAAACTAGCAGCAGCTTGAAAGAAACATATATTTCTCTCCCTGAAACATATATTTCTCTCCCTGATGGTCTTGCATTGAGTGCAATTAAGAGGAGGAAGAAGGTAAGGCTTGTATGAGTGCATATCCCCCCCCAGTCCATATGAGTTCTTGCTATTTGATTTTTCCCGTCACTTCACTCTGCTTGTTAAAGGTGCCAATTGTATAATTTTGTGCTACAATGTGAGAACACCATTCACACCCATGGTAATGATGTTCCATTCCATTGGGCTGCACAGCTTTTAATTTCTACTTAATACAGTATCAAGGTTTTATGTCCAACATTCTAGATACCACAGCATGTTGATGAAAAGAAATTACATTGATGAAACAGTTAGGCAGTGATTAATATGATCCATAACTCAGAGTGATGTAACAGCCCCAGCTTTCTATCCTACACAAAATGATGTCCAATTACTTGCTATTGATCAGATATTGCATTGCACCAAATGGGATGCCAGCATCAATTCATTTCATCATATTGAATTTCAGCCAGTATCATGGGTATTTGGCACATGTTTTGCTGAAACATTTGTCTGCCATCACAGAGCTGATGAACAGGTTGGCAGGTTTTGTTTGTGAAAAGGGTGGGGAGGGGATGGGGAAAAGAAATGTGCTAATCCTGCTTGTGAATTTGTCCGCATACCTGGCACTGACAGGACAGAATGCATCCATGCATGTGCACATTTGTTTCACACAAGTAGCTGCATGTCCCTTTCAGACATGTTAACATTCTGTACTGCTCACTGCTTATTTTTTATTGATAATCAAGTGAATAATTAAAGCCCAACAGCTATGTAAAACCCACATAAATCATCTTCAATATGCGAGTAATGCACCTCTGCTCACGCACGGCTCCTGTTATGAATGATGGCCTAGAAATCCATGATTCATGCCAGTGTGTATCACTTCCTCACTCTGAATTTGTTTGCAGGAGATGTGGGTGCCAGCCAAACTCAGGGAAATGGGATGGAGGTACACAGAGTGGACTTAAGATGTCTCTTCAGCCCACTTTCCCATGAAATTATCATCTTGGTTTTATGTTTCTTCTTTGCCGTTGATGTATTATTTTCCCAGCTGACACATCATTATTTCTGAGCTCCCCTTCCCCTTATTTTAATATTTTGTTGGTATTGTTCCTGCCATTAATAGTTCATTTATAACATTTGCTCCACTCTCCTTTGAAAGAAAACCCTCCCATGGAAGTGCTATTGCTATTAACCTCTCTGGCGAAGATCACGAGTCATGTGCCTGCCACATGGAGTACTGCTAGGCCAAATGTAACAACATCTGCCACGCATTCAACAACTTCCTTTTGGATTCCTCACACTCTATTTTCACTTCCAGCTCTAAGCAGGAGTGAGATGTCTCTCAGATGCCAGAGGGCTGGGAATGTGCCATCCTTCCACGGCGAACAGGGTGAGTTTTGGAGACAGACAAATTAAGCCAAGCACTAGAATAAAAGTGGAAGTGAGCTGTCCACAGCTTATTTCTGTTGACCCTCAAGGCACCTTCTGCCACTGAACTACTTTCCAGATCCTTGAAAAATACAGTGGCTGCAAAATTATCAATTATGGAGCTGTAGCTCTACAAATGTTTACATATCTGCTCAATTTTATGTGCTTGAATGGCTCTGGGGCTGCATGAGGGTGTAAAATTAAGCATACATGGAAGTTTTTATAGGCTCCAACTTTCTACCTTACAGAGCAGATGGCATCTCTGTAAGCATTGTGGAACATTATATTTAGAAACAATTCCATTTGTTATTCAAATTATTTGTTGACTGGGCACAAACACCATAGTTAGTATGCTGCAGATGTTGAGAAATGTCCCTCTTTTCCAAAAAGCTTGTGACTTACATGGAGAGTGACTACAGAGACCTGAGCAGGACAGCCTACCTGAGCTTCTTTCTAGAGAATCTGGCTGGGTTTGCCTGATAGCTTCATTTCTTTTCAAGATACTTCACTCAATTCCACAGTAAACTACTCTAGTGCTTGTAGCAAGTCTAGAATGTATCCTAGTACACAGGCATTCTTTATGCTTTAAGTGTCTTAGGACAGGTCTGTTGAATCATGTTACTCAAATTTGAGATCAAATATGAAGAGGAAAAATGGCTGAGATAACCAAAAAAATAGGCTAAATAAAGGAAAGAAAATTTGAGTTTCTTTTCATTCCATAACACTTATATTTTTCTTAATCAGTTCTAGTGTACAGTAATAGTTTATTGCTAAGATAGGAAAATAATTACATCTGTCCACTCAGTATTGAACTTCTAAAAGCCAAAGTATTTTCCACCCTTACCCTCTTTTAGAATATTTTTTCCAAATGCAATTTCAAGTCTATGAGCAAATTATAGCTCAGCATGTGTCTGGAGGGAGAAACACACTTCTGCAATAATTCGGTGCATAAAAGATTCAAGGGACAATTCCCCAGCAATACCTGTTTTGCTGTGGCCAGTATTCAACTGATCCTTGCACTTGGATTACATCACTTAAAGACAGTTTTTCAGAAGAGTAATTCTCACCATTTCCCCAAAATCAGATCCCTTTGCATGTTGCAGAACAGGTTTAAAGAAAACTGAGCAATCTCAACTCAGGAGACACTTCTGATTTGATTTTATGTAGGTTTATATATTTATTTAATTAAAAGTATCCCCCCTCTTTTGAATCAAATACCCAATACAGGATTAAGTTCCCCAATTATTCATAACTTGATCCGTTTCATTACGATATTTGAATATTCTCTTCTCCAGCCTGAACAACCTGGTGAAGAGAAGGCTCCAGGGAGATCTCATTGCAGCCTTCCAGTACTTAAGGGGGACCTATAAAAATGAGGGACAGAGATTTTTCACATGGGCAGATAATGATAGGACAAAGAGGAACAGTTCTAAACTAGAAGAGGAGACATTTAGATTAGGTATCAGGAAGAAATCTTTACTGTGATGATGGTGAGGCAATGGAATGGATTATCCAGAGAGGTTGTGGATGCCCTATTCCTGGCAGTGCTCAAGGCCAGGATGGATGGAGCCCTGAGCAATCTTTTCTAGTGAGTAGCACCCCTGTCCATGCCTGTGGGGTTGGAACTTGATGACCTTTAGGGTCCTTTACAAACCAAGCCATTCTAGGATTCCATGATTCTGAAATTCATCTCTCTGCATTGAGGACTACTAAGAACCTAAATATCTCAAAATGTCTTATACCACTTTCTCTTTTAAAAAGTTTGTGATGTGAGATGGTCAAAAGGAAGAGGCAAGTCTGATTTTTTTTGGCAATAGTTCTATGGGGCTTATTAGTGCTTTTAAATTTTTGTTTTATATTAGGAAGGTAGGGTTTTTTAATCTCAGTTGGCAGCAGACAGGTAAAAAAATGAAGGGGAATAAATACAGCTACTAATTAATTTTATCAGACTTTCGAAAATTAAATGCAAAACCTTTAAAAGTCGATAATGCTGATGAAAATCCTCCTCCAAATCTCTGAAACAAACTTCAAACAAATTTATGTCTAGCATTCTTAACATCTTCCCTCTTTTCCACCTCTAGGTTCAGTTTCATGGGGAGTTGTTTAAACAGGGAAACATACAAGACACACTGGAAACTACCTGGCATTGCAAGCTCAGAGTTGGAGCTTCAGCTTCATCCTTGCTTGGTTAAAGGGATGCTCACATCTCACCTGAGAAGCTGTTCTGGGTGATTGTCTAACATGCAGTTCATGGCCAGGGCTGGTCCCAGAGCTTCCACCTCCTTAAGAGAGGAAATTGGAGCTCAAGGAAAACATAACATTGCCAACAAAGATCCTGAAAAAGAACAGATCAGCTCTGTCTCCCAGAATTTTAAATGTCTTTAAAGCTAGAAATTAACCTTTAAAATCATAATTCTGGCATCCTGTTAAAGAATCACAGCATTGTGGAAGGGCTGAGGTTAGGAGGCATGTCTGGAGATCCCCCAGTCCCACCTCCTGCTGGAGCAGCCTGCTCCGGGACATACCCAGTCAGGTTTTTTAATATTTCTAAGGATGCAGATTCCACAGCCTCTCTGGGTAGCCTGTGCCAGTTCTCAGTTATTTCCTTATGTTTAAATGAAATTTCTTGTATTTAATTTTGTGCCCACTGCCTCTTGTTCTGCCACTGGGCACAGCCGGGAAGAGTCAGGATCTATATTCCTTGTCCCCTGCCATCCTCTGGAGTTTATACACACTGGTAAGGTGCCCCTGAGCCTTCTCTTCTCTCGGCTAAATAATCCCAGATGTCTCAGCCACTCCTCATATGGCAGATGCTCTGATTCCTCTGCCATCTCTTTGTCCCTTTGCTGGGCTCACTTCATTATGCCTACGTATCCCTCTGTGCTGGGGAGCCTAGAACTGGGCACAGCTGTGGTCTCACCAATGCTGAGGAGAGGGGAAGGGTCACCTCCCTCGATCTGCTAGAGATCCTCTCGTTATGTTAATCAGCCTCTCACTTTCAAACTAAATCAGTTTGGTTCTTATTTTCAAGCTTGTTTCCATAAATATGAAGAATAAATGGGGGGAAAAAAAACAAGTAAGAAAGGAAAAAAAACCCCAAAAAACCAAACACAAAAGCCCATAGAAGAAAGAGAAAAGATGCTCTGAGACAAGCCCTTGGAGCCCAAGGCCAGGGCTCTAAGAAGAAATGTCACATTGACACAATACTTATAATAAATTAAAGAGCTGCCACTTCAGACATTGTCAGCCACTCTGGCTTTGACTGCACCCTTCGTTCTATGGAAAAGCATCAGGCACTCGAGGCACAGCTGACATCAGCTATACTGGTTCCTGGTTCTCTCTGCACTCCAAACTTCCCTTAGCCTACAGGAAGTCCAAAGTCATTTATTTGGTTCCTCAGGTATTTCTGCCTGTGGTGCTTTCTCTAGGCTGGCCAGAGAGAATCTGAGAGAAATTTGGTCTTAAGCTGTAGTTGGAAACCTGTAAGTGTGTGTATCATGGAAAAATTGAAGGGAGGATGGATGCTGCAATCACTTAATATAAGAAACTAGGCAAATAAGGAAGTGATGTTGGAAGAGCAGAGTAGGGGACAACCAAGGAAACAAAATTATTTAGCTAGCATATGATCCATTGCAGCAAGAAACGTCACAATTTCAAGAGGCTTTCCAATATTTATAAAAATGCAATAATAGGCTTAAGCGAGAAAAGGCATGAGGTTGGGCATCATGTGATGTCTGTGATAAGAGAAATGTGTAATTGAGCTGGAGTGGAGGTGAAGGCTCTTCCTGTACATACAGTGCTATTACATTCTTTTCCACTTGGATACCCTCTCCAAGCACACTAATCCATGGATCTGCAGAAGGATAATCTACTGACATTCAATTTTCTGGGATTTTTTTTTTTCCTGGATGGGCCAATTTGTTGAATGAGAGGTGTTGGTGTTAACTGTTTCCTACCTAAGTGGACATCAAGAATTAAAGATGGGTTTGTTCACGAGCAGTGGGCAAGCCTGTGTTTCTACCTGTCTTCCTGATGATATTACTAAGTTTCCCAAGCTAAGGAGGACATTAAAGACATTAGAGGGTAGATCACTACTGCAATTAGCATACAGGTAAAGGAACAAGTGCTTGCTCTCAAAATTAGCTGAAGCAAAAAGAGAGGAGTAGGCTAAAATGTTTTAACTGTGATCCATGTTCAGATCTATTCCCTGGAGATCAAATACAGAACTGTGGGCAAAGCCCAATTCTAACATGGATATTCCTTGCTCTCACAGGATGAATGCATTCCTTTTTCCAACCACAAATGTCTTGAAGCTAGGATAAGAAAGTCCATTGTGCTTTGCTAGTGCTCACTACTCCTGGTGCTGACAAAGCCACATTGTTCTCCTCAGGAGGAGGAGGAGGAGGAGGAAGGCTGGGAATCAGGGTGTGACCAGCACAGCCTCACAGGGAGCTTTGAGGGTTTTTTGGATCCAGTTACTCCTTTGCAAGACATGATGAAAATTTTGCAGCTGCTATTGTAGTGGAGAGAGTTTGTATGGTAGCTGGTGTATTTGTGCTACGCTCTGCATCCTTACAAGAGGAATTGGAAAACAATTTTATCATTTTAAAATGGTTTGGTGTATTTAGTGGAAGGATCTGTGTGGTGGTGTTGCCTGTGCAAGCACAGGCTTGGGTCAGTGACTTGGTTCTTTCATTCCCTGACCAGTGTTGGGCAGATCTTCCTTCTCAAGTAGTCCCACAGTGCACTTACTACAGTTCTGCTTTCAGGAAAGGATATACTGAGGATAGGGCAGGCTCTCCTTCTGCAGTCACTTACATGCAAAGGACACATCCTTGGCACTCAGAAAAGCAGACCAAGAAGTATTCCTGCCTCTGGTAAGGCCTGATGAAGTTCACTCAAGTGTGGAAATCCACTGAGTGCTGTGCATGGCAACACTGCATTATCTCCATCAGAAATCTTGGGCCTTCTATTGAAGCTGAGTGTATGTGGACAAGGTTTCTCCCACAGTGTATCTCTGCAGAAAGTACCTCTGCAGGGTGTACCTCCACTTGTTTAAAGGGAGAAGACAAGGGAAAGCACAGTGATGGGATAAGGGAAGATGTGGTGGAGGCTTTTGTTACAAGGACAGAGGGACCTATTGTGGTACTGTCTGGTCTGCTGAACTCCAGGCTCTGGACATCCTCAGCCACACTGATCCACAGTTTGATCCAACTGTAGGCATGATGGATGACCATCCACCCGGCATGACCACCCCCTCGAGGGAAAGGGAGCGCCTGTGGAGAGGACTTCTCTTTTGACCTCCATCTTTAGCGCTGCTGGGTTAATTTTGTGTAGAGGGACAGTCTCCAAGAACAAATTTACTCATAAAAATCTCTTGTAGCAAGTTTCTCTCCAAGGGAAAATACCATTTTTATAACTCACTCTTCCCTTACAAACACATGCACACCTCCTGTTTTGTTAATGTCTGGCCAAGTGCTTCCCTTGTGGGTTGACCCCAGTCACCAGATAAAAGCGAATGTCAGGCGGGAATTAATGAATCCCACTTCCTTCCACTGAAGCCAGGCAGAATAATTCCCGTAATGATTTGCAAAATGGTCATTATTTTAATTGTAGAACAAGGACATTAACTTTCATTGCCAAAGGGCCTATGTTGCACCCTGTTGGGGTTGTACTTTTCCTTTCCATTTCAGAGTGGCCCAAATCCCAGTATGGACAGCTATAATAGGACAAACGGCACCTCAGTTTGCTACACACCCACCTCCTGGCTTCCTGTGCCAAGATTGGGCCAGGTCTTCTCTGTTTCTGGTAGGTTCATAGTCTTTCTCCCATCTCTTAGGAGATCTATCCCTTCTCCAAACACAGCAGAGCCAAAACCATGGTTTTTCTCCTGCTCTTGGATCATGACTTTGTGATGGATCACTCTTTAGCCCTGGAGATAGTCCCCATTTCAGTTCATACATCTTCCTGCTTCAGGTCCCTAGCCCATAGAAATGGTCATCTCATTCCTGGAGGTCTTCTGCCTCGGAGGCAAATGAGTTTGTGCAGAGCACAGGTAAATCATGAAGCATACAAGCATTTGGAGTTAACAGGTGTCTAAAGAAGGAGCAAACGGGAAAAGGGGCAACTCATGTTTGTGGATCTTTTCCTTTTCAATGAAGAATGGCCCCAGCCCTCTGCTGCATGCCTATTTTCTCCTTGCCAGCGTGTGAAAGGGCAGGCTGAAATTTCAATGCTAAGTCCATCCCAGGAGAAGGCTTTGCTAATTCTTTCTGGGGGACTGGCTTGCAATTCCTGCCTGCCTGGAGCTCCTAGTTCTGCTTATTTTAAATTAAATGCCTCGTTTCCCAGCATGCTTACATGATGGCTTTGTGTCCCACACAGCTCAGTGCTCATTCCCCATCTCCAGCCCTGCACTGGAGACATGCACGCATTGCTTTGCTCAATATAAAATTCTAGCTAAAGAAATTACTGTCAGATCAGGCAGATGGACACAAGAAAGCATTTGCTGCTCTTCCTTTCCTCCTCTGTCTATCTGTGTGCAACCCCGCCTGGCTCGGGAGCGCAGAGGCAGTTGCTCCTGAAAAGAATGAGACAGATTTTCTTTATTATTCTATCAGGGCAGGAGACAGCAAAGCACTTGACATGAGAGAGTGTCTCTTGAGGTGGCTGAGGCCTGGCTGAGTTGTCAGAATCATACTTTCCATGAGGACAAGAGCAGAGCAGAATTAGGATTGGTGGGTGTTGTAGCAGTCAATGAAGTAAAAGGCTTAGCCTGCTGCTTCCTTTCTCATCACTTCTGTACTCATTTATTAAGGTGGATGGCAACATGTCAATTTGCCTCTGGTCACTACGGGGTTTCTTTTATTCCAAGCATGGCCATGTCCAGCAACATCTGGAAAGGCACGGTGGCGGAAGTTGCAATCTCTATATAAGAGTTTTCAGGGAATGGAGCTGACACCAGATGTGTCCATTGCAAAAAATCAGTATTGAAAGTCAAAGGAGCTATGCAAGATTTGCAGTGCTTATCTGAGATCAAAATATGGACATTCGTTATAAATAAAAAAAAAAAAGAGATCTTTCTGCTAAGCCAGACAGCTGGTCAAAATTGCACAAACACGTTGCAATCAAAACACATCTCAATAGCTGTGATTTTTTTGCCTGTGGCCATGCATGGGTGTCACCTCTAAGGGGCAGTGTGTGTGTGCGCATTGCACGGCTGGGATCAGGCGGGCAGGGAGAACCGACTGCCGACATCATTCCGCAGGGGCAAGTTGTTTTTCTGGCTGAGAAACAAGACATAATATATAAAATTGCTCTAAGGATAAGAATAGCGAACGTGCTGCATAAATAATGTAAAGCAAGAAGAAAGTCCGGCATTGTTTAGAATATTTTATGAGGAATTTATTGCTGTTAATTGAAGGGGAGAGATTGATCACTGAGGAATCTAGCTCATTATTTAACAAAACCTGGATAAATGGTGTGTCATTGTTCTGCTTAGCATTCTCCTTCTGAAACCTTTCTGTTTATGGAAACAAAGGCATTTCAAACCAGATACAAAGTGAAGCCCCAGGACCCCCCTTCCATTTTCACATAAATACATTATAAAATAAAGCCAGGCAGGCTATAATGCTCTCTCTCCTTCCTTTTCTTTTCCTGCTCCCCGACATTTTGAAATTCCTGTTGAACCTCAGCATGTAAACAAGGGCACCAGAAATGGAGGAAGGGAGGAATCCACTGTGCTGTGCCCCACATCCTCCGGTCTCGAGGCCTGCCATGGTTGCATGCGGCAGGGAATTAGAATGCTGATCGTTCCAAGCTGCGGTTGCAACAGCGCTGTCAGCTCCTTCAGCAAGGAGCCCTGCCAGCTATCGATCCGGCACTGGGAGTCACCTCAGTGCATCGGCGCCCAGGGCCTGATTCTCACCAGTAGGACACTTTTGATAACAAGGTTGCCTACGTGAGGTGGTTTAAAAGGTCTTTACTGTTAATTTGTTAGGGAAAGAAACAGAGGGAGGTGAAAAGCCAGCACATTATGCTAATTTTTTTCCCTTTTTTCTGCTTTCATTTTGGAAGTAGTCTCCAGCCTTTGAATAGATGCCCATAATGAGCTGCCTCTAAACAGAAATAGTACCAGAATTAAAATAAGACAAGACTAACTTGGACATGCACTGGAATGCTGATTATATCCAACCCATTGCAGCCACTCTCTGATGCCTGTGTAATACCCATTTTTCAATTATCAGCATCAGACTAGTGAAATTAAAAGGCACTGGGTAGATATTAGAGTCTAACCTTGCTTTTTCCATGCTAAAGTTGAGAAGATTGGTCAGCTGAGAACTGCTGGATCCAATCTCAACAGCCATAGAAACAAGTGAGAAGGTTCTATCGCCAAGCAAACCATTTCCAAGCCACTCAAACAACACTGTAATGGCACTGGGGAGGACCAAACTGGATGGATACAGAAGCAGCAGGGCTCTTTAGAGGCACAGTGATAAGCTTAATCTCCTATCCCCACAGTTGCAGAGATATAAGCTCTAGACGGGAGTCACACAGGACCACACATGTCCTTGAGTGAGAATTACATGGTCTGATCTCACAGCATCAAGGTAATTTTCAAATAAATCTTGATTTTACTAGCTGTGTTTAAAAAAAATCCCCAAAGCTCAAATTATCTCAATTTGATATTTTATTCCTAATTAAACATTTTGATTTTCAGTTATCAGCATGACATTTTTATTTTTGAACCTCCATTTTATTTTGATTTTGTTTACACAATGTACAGATCAGCAAAACTACTTGAATACAAATTTTCCTTCAATCTAAACCAAACTTTCTTTCAGTCTTCAGTGTAGCAATGTTTTTGTACTTGATGTCAGCCTAAAAGTGTTTTCACCCCATCTTTTTCCCCTGAAACTGCTAATACATCAGTGTTTAACTATAGTTTCAGTGGACCCTTCCTTTCTGTACCTCCCAGGCACTGAAGGACAGCTAATGCTTTGCAGGGTTCAGGTTTTATAAGATCATCAAGACAGACCCTCTTTCTGGACATCTCCTGGTACCAGGAGCTCCCAGCATTACTCAGGGCACCACATAACAAAGAGAATTGTGATTTCTTTTTAAATGGCATCAGATCACTCTTCCTGAGATTTGTGAGTGCTCTGCAATACAGTTCAATAACAACTGCTTGTGTAAACATTTGAGAGATGACTGTCTGTTTGCATGGATAATATGTGAAGCTTAGTTATGGGCAAATTTTTGAGGTTTTCGCTTTCTTGGTTTTTGTTCTTTCTTTTTTGAATTTCTATAAGGCTTTAATGAAAATTAGGCCTAATTAAGTCTGGGAAGTTGGTTTTTTTGTCTGTGCCTTGATTATTGCAAAGAAAACTCAAGGGCTGTAAGGGACAACAGCCGATTAAGAAGAAATCAAAGTATTTGGGTGCTTTTTCTAATTACTCACCTGTATCATTCTGCAAAAGATTCCCACAAACCCAAGGGATATCCCTGGATCTGAGCAGCAGCTCAGAGGTGTTATTGCAGCCATGCTAACCTGCAACAGAAAGAATTACTTTGACTGACCTTGTTTGGACTTGAAATGGTTTCTGAAACAGCCAGAGAAGAAGCTGCCCCTCAGAAGCCACAAAATGTCACTGGTGGATCACTTTGAGATTTATGTCTAGGATGAGGTAGGGAGCTGGTCTCTGAATGAGAAGGGGTAGCATGTTTCCCTACCTTGTCTTTCCCTACCCGCATAGGTGTTCCCTGGCACGGATGAGTCCCTGATATTGGGGTGACCTCTCCTTGGGTGGGCTGCTTTGTCCCTGCTGAATGGGCCTCCATGCACCTCAGAATCCTCCAATGGCTTGTTAATTTTCATGCCTGTCCCTCGCCACTACCTGTACAGAGAAACTCCAAAGCCAGCAGCTCTAGAAGTCAGGCATGCCATGAATCTGTCACAGATTTTTTCAGGATAGATGCTGTATTAGGCAGGTAAGTTTGTTTTCAACCTCACAGCTGGCTGTTTAAATACAGTCCCAGCTGTCTTGTGATAGAACTGCTACATTGACATTTTATTGTGTTTTTTAGAAGCAGATTTAGTCAAATGGTTACAAATTATTTGAACTTTGGAAAGCAAAATCCTGGGGTTTTTTTCCTGTGGGCTCAGTGCTGGAGAAAACAGGTGATTCATGATGTGACATTATACTCTTCATTTGAGTGCTGCAAAGATTAGATTAAGCTTCTTGTGTACAGTGTGTGTGACTGAGCCAAAACACTGCCGTGGAAAATCTGGTCCCTTCTGCTGCAGCACTGAGCACTCAGCTCCTCATTTTGGGAGCCCTAATGGTTCCGAGGGTCAGGCCAGGCACCAGTACTCAGCTATGGGTCAGCATTCATGGCTCTGTATTTGCATGTCTTTGTGTGTCCCTCGAGTCCATTTATCTTAGGTCTAGCAGGATGGCCCTTCTGTGTCCTAATGCATTTGCAGACAGTGACACAGAGCTGTGATATTCCCTTCCTCCACCTCGTCTAACTGCTGAAATTGAGAGAATTGTAACAGAGTGATTTCCAGCAGAGAACAGGAATCAAGAGCAAGGGACTGAACCTTCACATGTATTCATGACCACGCACACTTTTATGGACCCAATAGTACTGTCAAGCATTTCATGGGGCTTTCTATCAAGGACACTATATAACAATAAGTTGTATTGTACTGCACTTTCAGTGAATATATGAGGTAATTGGTGTGCAGTTCCCTAGACTAATACTGGAAGACAGGCACCTGTAGACAGAAAATGAAGTTTAAAAATCTCTTTGCTGACTGTGTTCCCCCAGCTGGGAGAGCAAAGCACAGCCAGTAACAGCCATAGATCAGTTGTTCTTAACCCTCTTCAAGCCTGGGTCACATCCCTCCACTGCTGCCCTATCTCACTTGGATGGAGCCGGGGACTGGTTTAATTTAGTAGTGGAGGGAGGGGTGTATGCTTACATCCCCTGCCCCTTTCTGTGCCCCAGAAGAGGCTTGCCCCCTTTCCACAGTGCTAAGCTGAGATGTAAGCCCCAGGACATGAGGTGGTCGGCACACAGAAGGCCAGAACAGTGAGGAGAAATCCCTGCCACCCTGAGTCAGGGCAGGATGTCCCGCTGGTAGCTCTCAGAGGCTGTGTAACACGTGCTGTCATGGCCAGTCATGGAGCACTTGGGGAACAGAAAGAGCCAAGCCTGCAGCTCTCTTCTGAGCAGTTTTCCCGGGCCACCATGGGTAATACAGGAGATGTGGGCTGCAGGCAGGGAGCCACCTCGTGTTTTCTCTGCAGTTGCATTCAAACAAGATGTTTATCATAGGACCTATAAATGATATCTCTTCCCATTCAAGGTCTGATCTGTTAATCTGTTGTTCAGCTACAGTCAGCTGGATCACTTAGGTTACCTCTTCTGGGCATGCTGTAAGTCCTCTTTGAAACCAGCTCTTAGCACAGTGTATGGCTGGGAGTCCTCCTGCTGCTGAAGTGTTGGATATGAGCTACAGCCAAGAGGAATACTGTATATTTTCTTTCTTGTTCTCTCTTACTCTGTGAGCCATCACACAGCCATTTCATTGAGATGTTGAGTTCCAAATGTCTGGAATATGATTAGGCTGAGTCATCTTTTCATATAGATTTCTTTGTTATTATTATTATTTCTAACATTTACCCACTTAACCATGAACAATGGTATTTATGGGGAGCATGTCCATCCATACATAAATATTGCTGGTAATATGCCCAGGGACAACCACTTGCTAGGCAGCAGGACTTAAAAAATGTAGGCAGTGTATTAAAGCCACCCATAGTGATTTATCCCCTGACTTAATTTCCACAGGAGGAGGTCATACTGGCAGTTCTGCCATGTTCACAGTGGCCAAAGAGCAGCTTACAGTGTTAGAAGCACTGTGCACCATGGTAATATTGCACTCAAGGCAATCCATTACTCATTGCTGTCAGGGCTAGTTATGGATTCAGATCACCTACCTGTGTGTGGGAATGTGAACTTGCACATCACTGGAGACCCTGGAGCTTTATTTCCACCACACTGTGTATGCAGGCCCGTCAAAGAGTGTCATCCTCTGACCAAGTGACAGAGCAGGTGCAAAGCACAAAGAAAAGTGACTTGAGAAAGGAGAGGAGACCTGTGACGCAGAGATTTGTCTCTCATAATAGAACAATGAAAAAGGCAGCAGTAAGATTTTCAAAGCAACATCCTGAGAAAAAATGAAATGGTTCTGTGGACATTCCCCATCAGACGTAGCACTTCATGGCAGAGCAAGCAGAGACAGCACACTGTAAACTCTCTGAAGGCAAGACCAGTGTTTGTAGTCTGTGTGCAGCAAAAGAGTGAGCCAGTGTATGTATGACCTGTCTTCCTGGGTACTGCTCAAGAGCAAAGGCTCCTAACAGGTTAGGTAAAATCATGAACAGAAGCAAGTATGTTTATCAGGCTCCCTCTTTATAAGAAGGTTGTATAGTTACCCACTAGCTATATAGCAAATGTGTTGTGATAAGAAGAAACAGATACAATATCTGGCATCAAACCTTTTTTGTTAAGATGGCTGCAGTATTACAATCTAAACCTCTCTCTATATCCTATTGACTATTGTACTCTTCCATGTTATTGTTTAACCGTGTCTGAAGACAAATGTTTTCTATTAATTCTGATTTCCTTTAAATTGTCTTATTTCATGCTATCGAGCAAATTAATCCACTGAATCAAGGGCAATTCTTTCTGTTGTGTAGCTCATCTTGCTCATTATTCATTTCTAAAGGAGTGAAAATCCTTTATGTAACTTCATGCTTCTCTTGCTTACGATACTCCTTGTAAATACAAGGAGTTGTTTTTCCGACATTTGCAATTGAGCTGGGAGCTGGCTGGAAATTGCCAGTGAGGCAAAGGAAGAGATAGATTAGTTTAACCCAAATCCAGAAGGAATCTAAAGTCCGTTTCGTAGGAAGTTTGCTCTAGGATTGCTTTGGGCCTGGGGAAGCCAGCACATATGCTCCCAGTGTATGTCCAGGAGATGCACTGTGTCTGCCTTGAACTTTGTGAACCTTTTCTCAACAGAGTATAACTGCTGGGTAAAATGTTCTGAGCAGAGCTGCAATATGCAGTGAGGACTGTCTGGTTCCCTGAGAATCTGGAAGCCAAACCACAGAAAAATTGAATCTTTTTTAGCCTTGATATTTTGCAAAAGAGTAATCTCAACACCTGCAGATTCTGCAGATTGCAAAACATTGCAAAATATTCACATGGATTATCATTAGGTATTATAAGTTCTAATATAGTATGCCCTAGTTTTATATCTATACTGTGTATATATATATATATATATAATATATATATGCTATTTTTATATAGTATACCTTTTGTGGTGCCAGCTTAAGTCACATGCCCAGTGTATCCTCTGTCTTCTCCCAGTGCCCATGTCCAAGAGGCAGACCTAGTACTGCCTCAGGCATTGAGGTTGCAAACTGGATGTGGCTTGCAGAGGGAATGGATTACAGGCAGAGAGGCCAGAAGCTTAGCTAGTCCTTATCCCACATGCCCACTAATACACAGTACATGCTGGCACAGGGAAGAAGGGATTTTGTGCCATTATACAACTGATTTCAAGGTTGCTCAGAGGTTGTGGGTTGTCTGTGAATGCTGCAGTCACACACATCTATGCATGTCACTTCTGAAGATAGTGGCTTTGTCTGATGTGGAGGCTCTTGGTCTGGTGGCTGATAAAATGTCGCCTCCTGAGAAGGGAGTGACAGAGGGAATTAAGCTCCATTGCTTCTCCTGGAGGTAGAAAAACTTTTGAAGAGCTAATTTCTTATCTATTTGTTTTAGCAAGACAGGGCTGTGTTTTCATCCTTGTAGACTGATCTTGCTCATTCAAAATTGTTCATTCAACAGGGAAGTAAATATCTCTTTGAGCTATACTTCTCTCCCCCACTTTTTTGGCAGGAGACACCTGTAAAAGAAGAAGATGATAAATAATGTGTCAAACATGGTCTGCAGAGGATTCAGCTGAGCAATTTCTGGCTTCCCCTGCATGTCATCCAGCTGTTGTGCCCCTACTAACTTCAGTTGCTGTACGCAGGCTTGGCCTGGTTGCAGTTTCATTCAGTTGGATCTAGACTTCCAAATATTTTTCTGATATAACAATCTGGCTGGGCCAGGACTTCAAACCTCTTCCTGTGTGGACTGGGAAAAATATGTAGTAACTACTTCTGCACTCTGCTATGAACAAACGCTTAATACCTGTAAGTAAAAGATTTCAGTCAGAGCACTGGGTCAGCAAACTTCTTCTGTGGTAATCAGAGTCCTGTGTGTCAGGTTCATATGTACCTCATCTCATACTTCCATGGCTTGGCTTGACCAGGAAGGTCTACCAGCATTTATCAAGTTTTTATGTGATGACTGCCAAAACTCCTCCATGAATTTTAGCAGAAAATTCCTTTATGAAAGAAAATTACATTCAAACAAAGCTGAAAGGTGACTGCTTTCAACAAAAATTTCCTGTAATTTGTCAAAAAGAAGTCCCAACTGTCTTCATTCTAAAATTGTGATGCCCTGCACCAAACCTGTTGTTCTCTATCTTGCCCTGGGCTGAGATCGTGCTTTTAACAGCATCAGAGCCACATCCTCAGAGCAGGTTCAGCATGGAAAGTGGTGGTAGACACCATGAGACTTGAAATATAGCCATTGTTCCAAAGGGGCACAGTAGAAGGGAGTGGGAGATACTTATACCATGAATACCTAAGAGGTATTTTAGAATGCAAATACTCAGAGGTTGATTTTTTTGCCAAAAACTGAAACTTCTCTGAAAAAGATAAAGGGGAAAGTTCTTAAAAGCATCTACAGGAAGAAGCTTAATTTCAGTAGTCTCTAATGACTATATTAAATGATGAATATATTCTCTTAACCTAATTACTGTTTAGAAAATGGATTGCACATTGCTTTGCTATGTGCACCTCAAACATAAAATATTAAAAATCATCTGCATTTTCTAAACTACCAGGGATTTTCTAGTAATAGGCACTCTGGGTGTGTGGTAGAAGATATGAGACTTTAACTAGACCTCTGAGTAAGTCTGGTGATCTGGGATTTTCCAAAACTCTTTACTCATTGGTGTTAACCGCTAATATCTGGTGACTCCTTCCCTGTCATTTAACACAAGAAATTTTCTCTTTATAAATCCAGTGACTAATAATTTTAGGTCAGTTTTTAAGAATGACACAAGAGATATCTCTGCACAAACTCCACAACAACAATAAATAATGCTTGGTGTGTAAATTTGTAGGTCTCCAGTTAACATCCTCCCCTCAGCTATTCTGTGAATTTCATCGGTGAAAATATTCTACTCTTGGTATAAGCAGATGACACCATCCATATTCACTGAAGACCATACATGCAGGAAAAGCAAAATATCAGAACCAACATTAGCAAGGAGTAGAGAGGTTGTCAGAAATTTAGAAATGTCCATTTCAATGAGGGAGCTAAGCAGGACGGTGACAGCAAATTTTGTCATGAGTGGCAATCAAACATGTAAGGGAAGACAAGGTAGCTTTTTTGTTTGGTTGTTTGTGGGATTTTTTTAGATTTAAAATAAAATTTGTTTCTCTCTAGCTGACAGCTGTGAGGGAGAAAGATTTTTTTTTTAATTCATGTTATTAAATTAAAAGCTTATTTTTTGGAGAAGCATTTAATATTAAACCATTTGCATTTGGAGAATTTTTAATTTCTTAAGAACAAAACACAGTCCTTTGCACAACTGGATTATAAATTGATTACAGGACATCAAAAAGTCAAATAGATTGATTCATAGCTGTTTGCATGCTTGTGCTTACGAACCACATACTGCATGTGCATTTCCTGTTTGTAATTTATAATAATATGCTGATAGTATTAACTGTATGCAAAAGCTTTGCAAACAGGGACCTGACTGAAACAGTTTAAAGAATAGCCAGGGACTGATTAAAGAATGGATGCAGCACACTGGTATGTGCTGTGACTGACAGGGCAGTTTTCCATGTGCTTCCCTCAAACATTAATTTCTGAGATTTCTTTTTTAAGGGGATTCTTCAATCTCATTATTTGCTTGCACTGCTCTGGAGGCAGGCTCATTGCTTTTGGGAAATTATTACTTCGGAGTTGTGATTTAGAAAGCTGGAGATGTAAGAGCAGAGAAGAAGGCAAGGTTGAAAGCTGGGAGGCAAAATGCAAAAGAAGTTACAACTGAGGTGGAAGAACATGGCACTGCTGGTAAACTTTGCAGATTAAATAAACTTCTCTGGCATGATAAGTGATGTTAATAAGGACAGAGCATTCCTGCGGCAAGATCTGGACTGCTTGGTAAGCTGGATTTTTTTAGAAAGCTGGAGTATACACACAGCCCTTGGGAAGGTCACACATGCACAAACCAAGAATGGAGATTATATTTTCAGTTTCAGACTGAGAACTAGAAAGCAGAAATTCTGGAAATGGTGTAGGGGCTATTTTGGATGAACAAATGAATGTGAATTCCCAGTATGAGGCTGGTGCTACAGGGGCTGATGCAATCCTTGTGCAAGTTAAACAGAGCGATTTAGTAGGGCTAGGGAGCGCTAATGCTCATGCTCAGATATCCAGAAAGAATGCAGAAAGCTGGAAAAGCACTACAAAAACAACTGAAAGAAATTCTACTTTTCAATAAGAGACTTAAAATCTCTTACAACTATTTTCTAACTTATCCAGTGGAAAGTTAAGAAGTAATTTGACTAAAACATTCAAACATCAGTTTCATGAGAACATTTCTGATGCTGATTTTCCTTGTGGGAAAGAAACTGCAGCAGAAAGGAAGACATACGAAGTACCAGAAAAAAAGATTACCTTATACCAGTTGCTCTACAGGAGCTGTTTGTTCCCTCTGTGCAAGTGTGTGTCTACACCTGGGAGACAGGCTCTCCTTACATATAACCTCACCATTATTGTAGTTTGCTGTAGGTAAGAACATGAATTGGGGTGATTACCTCAGGGAAGCTGATCCACAGTAATTTTTTTCCCTTGAGGTGCACTGCTCAGATGTTAAAGTCCACAGAGAGGTCCAAGGGCTGTCAGCTGAGGCTAGCCACATTTAGATGAAAAATATGATGCATTTCTTTTTAACGGAGAGGGTTAAATATTTAGGTCAAGCTATCTAGGGATGTAGAGGGTTCTCCATTAGTTGCAGTCTTTTAATCAAGACCGGGTGCCTTTGTACAAGACACACTAATTGTTCAAACAGAAGTTAAAGGTTCAACATGGAAATTCCTGGATGAAATTTTGTGGCCTGTTAGGCTAAATGCTCATAATGAACATTGCCTAGCCTTTCACTCTATTAATCTGTGAAAAAAATGAGCAGACAATTGACAGGTAACCAGGTCCTGCGCAGTTCAGATTGAGGATAGCAAGGACAGGGTTATTAAATTTGCTGGAAAAGGTAAAAGGAAGTTGCAAAGAAATCTGTCAGAAAAATGGGCAGAAAGCTGGGCTTGGCTGCAGTAACTCAGGGCTCAATGGAAGCACTTGTGGAACAGTCTGGGACGTTCCAAGAGAACAGGGAGGTATTACTGCTGCAAATGGCAGAGACTGTGCAATGGAGTGACAGGCAGCTCTTGAAAGAGGAAAATGAGTCCACACTGGAGGAAATGTCACTTCTGATTTATGGGGTTAGGGTGAGAAATTTTTTGCCAGTGCTGACAGAGGAGGGAGGAGAGAGTAATTTGGGCAGAAAGGTGAGGCAGCCTTGGGGGAGAGGGTGCAGAGATAGAAAGTCTGGACACTGTGGAAGAGAAGTGAGACAGACAGTAGAGAAAGGTTTGAAGGATACTTGCTTTGGAGAATACAGAAGTCAGCAGAGCATGAGCCTTCATTCATACAGCACATGCTTGACTTTAATCACAGGCTTACCTGATGGCATTACATCCATGCTACTGAGGAAAAAACTAGGCCCCTTGCATGATATAAAAGCAGTGCATTCCATTTTAACCACTCCATGACCAAAAATAAATTGTACCGTCATCCTATTCCAGACTACCAGATTGATGGCTGAATAGTTAGAACTCAGCAAGTTAGGTAATTTTTCACTGAATATAAATGAGAGTTATAAGATAAATGACATTTAGTGACATTAATTAACTGATTAAATTAAACCTGATATTTTAATCAGAATTTGTTTATGCAAAGCTCTGGATAAAAAAGAAATGGAGTTTAACCTAGTTACTTTTAAAATTCCAGTTACCATAACAACTTCTTGTGATATCAATTAAAGGTGGACTTTTCTTTACATTATTTTTAGAATTTGAGTTACCATAACAACAGAACGCTGCTTCATTTGCAAAGAGTTAAAATACGTTGTTGTTCTTCGAGAAGCAATCAAAATACAAGTGGGATGCCAGGAATTAATACCCCAGAATGGCTGCACAAACAGCATTTTTCAAACACCTCACTTGTGGCACGAGAGCCTGATGGATCTTCTCCAGTGTGACAGGCTCAAGATGTTCCTTGGTTGCTCAGATCAGGAAGACATTATTTATCAATTGGAAAAGAATGGGGCTGTCAGGCACCAGAGGTATTATGAGCTGTCAGATCAGCAAGGAAAAATGATGCAGTAGCAAATAAATTCACCTGGCCCTCAAGTGTTTCTGGAGGGCAGGAAGAAGAGTGCCTCTCAGTGAGGCAGTGACCCCCTGCCTTCTCCCCAGAGACTTGGTGGGAAGAGAAAAACGCTGACAGATCACTTCAAGGGCTGTGCTGGGGCCCCTTGGAGGTCATCCTTCTATTCTACCTCTGGCCATTCTTCTCCTGAGAAGGGTTTTGCCTTATGCAAGAGCAACACCTGTTGACAGAGAGCAGCCTTGGTATGAACTGCCTGCAGAGAGGACTGGATACAGTTATTCTTTCTGCCCAATCCCACAAGAGCTCTGTGAGACTAAAGCGTGGGTAAGATTACAAGTCAGAGGTGTCACAGTAACCAAGATGTAGAAAGGGCACCACAAACATGCACACACGTGTTTGTGTGTGTTTACCATCAAATTAGCTAAGGGCTTACACTTATAACCCAAGCCTTATTTTAACGTAACTAGTGCTCTGCCTTACCTCCAAAGGGGAGGTAACTAACAGCTACAGACCTCTACAGGGCCTGTACAGATGGAGCTCTTCTCTTCTTGCTGAGCTGGATCTTAGAGATCCCATTTACTTATGTGTAGAGAAAGGGGAGGCCTTTAAACACTCCAAAGCCCTTGAACCTACAAGGAAAATGCCTTGAACCAAAACAGAAGCCCATGAAGCAATGGAGTAAGGTGCTTATCACAGTCAGGATCCCACCTGCAATCCAGATCTAGGCTAGAAAAATGAGTAAGGTGGGCATCAGCTTCTGTGCTTCCTGCCGTCCTGGGCATTGCTATTCATGACAGGACACTGCAACACAAATGCAGTCCGTCTCACTCAGCTGTGGTTTCCAGTGGATCTATGGGAGATACTCAAAGCTATTACCAACCTGGAGAAGAAAGTGGGATATCTGAAAGCACAAGCTACTTCCACCCCGCCCCCACTTGCACACTTCCCACACACACTTGCACATTGACTGCAGAGGAAAAGGAGACTTATACTGGATTTCTATTGTTGCCTTTTGGTGACAGGGTGAAAAAAAACAGCTATAGCCGTCTTGCGTTGTTCTGCAGTGACCTTTTTTCCAGGCAAAGAATGCAGATGAGATCCTGAAGGTAGGAGAGGCAACCCTGCATTCCTTGTTTGATTGTGGTCTCCTTACTTAATGAGTTTTTAAGAGGAAGAGGAGGAGGAGTGGGTACACAGGGGAATTTGCATGTGCTCTTGTGTCTGAGGCTTATTTAATTAAAAGACAATAAAAATGTCAGCTGCTGCAAGTTGCAATCTGGATCTCCTTCCGCTCCCGTTATCTCCCTTCCTTCTTCTTCCTTCTTTCAAAGGAAATAGATAAGTCATGGTGAGGAGGGGGGTGTCAAAGGACAGGGCTGCTGCAAAATGCCAGTTGGTGCTGATTTATGTTGGGCTAGCATAAATCGTGAGAGGGCTCAAGGCAGAATCTATCTTCTCTTCAACAGCAGCTCCAAAGTCACAGTGTATTTGTCTCTTGCAGTGGTCAACTAGATATGAATTTGGGGCAGCTTCCTTCCCAGAATGGATGGCTTGAAAACAGTCTCTTCTAGTGGCAGCCACTCTGGGACAAAGCCCAGCTGCTCCTCATGGCTGCTGTGACAGAGTCCCCCTACTTGGATCTGCTGGTGGTTGTCTTCTGTGAATGCTCCTTGTCCATTTAGGCTGAAGTGGGCTGGCTGCTTTGGTGAAGGCTTTAACATGGGTTACACTGGGAACAGCTCATTTTCCCGATGCAGACAAGGGTATGCTCACACAGAAAGCTCATCTGGCTGAGCTTTGTGTGCTTCTCATCAGCAGCAGGGAGAGGACCATGAGGATCTGGGACTGAGGTGGAGCCAACTTGTTGCAGAGGGACAAGGCAGCATGAATTTGCCCAGCAAAATTGCCTCTAACCTCCTGCAGAAATCCAGTTTTATAGAAAGGCAGAGGAAAGCTTCATACCCACCTCCCATTCCTTGAGATCGTCTTGTATTAGACTCCTACCCAGCTGGGCCACACTGAACCTGTGTCTACATGCAATTTTATTACTTGAAGAGAAGTTGAAGTATCATCTCAGGCATTGTTTGCCAGCTGGTTATCCTTCCCTCAGCAAGTCTGGGTTCTGGGTGGTTGGTGCTATAGGGCAGCAGGTGCTGTGAGAAGGGCTAAGGGCATGGTGTAAATGCCAGAAGTGGCTAACTTGTGTCCTGCAGACGTGACTCGTGCAGCAGACTTGGAGTCCCAAAGAGACACCTATAATCCAGAGCCCTGTTGTCTGAATAAACTGTTCCTGTTTGAACAGCAGCCGTCCTACCCGCCACTAGTCAAGGTCTGCATATGCTGAAGCTCGGAATAATGTGTTATGGTTCAGAGCTAGCTGAGTGAGGAGCCCACCTGCAAGCAAGGCTACCCCCTTATAGGCTGAGCATCCAGTCCCTGCTGAGTCCTTCCCCAGCCTCTGGGCAGAGTCAGATGCTCAGAGATCCTGGCTCCCTGAAGCTGAAGTCAGCGTGAAATGACTGGTAAATGTGGCCAAATGCCTGTGGTGTGCCAAACACAAAAATAATTGTGCTTTACAGAGAAGAGCTGAAGTACTTGTCATGGCAGTGAGAGCAATAGTCCTCCTAATGTTACTTTGTATGAGTCTGGTCTGTATAGGGTCTTGCAGTGTGCTAGTCTTCATAGCTCCTGAGTACCTTTCCTTTGGCAGCCTCTCATCAGCTCCTAGCTAGCTGTATGGAGAGTGGATTCTTTTTCTACTGCAAAAAGGAAAAGCCTAAGACAATGGAAATAAATGTATTGACAAGTGAGACGAATAAATGTTCCTCTTGCCTGCACTATCCAGAGGTGTTTGACATACCAAATTATGACATAACCGTAGGAGTAATGGTTGCAGCTGTTGCCTTTGTAAAATGATCTGTAATGCCACATGCATTAAAGTAAGACAACATGTCTAAGTCATTTTATACGGTGCCAGAAGACTAATCCCATGCCATGCGTGCACAGTGCCAAAAGTGGTCATATCACAGCAGTAGGATCAGTCCTGGAATAATCACATCCTTAGGAAAAAATCCTCTGTGTAATACAATGAAATCCCACTTAAACAAGTCAACCTTGTGAATCTATTAGAGCAGCATCCCCAGAGTACTGCTACTGTAGCTTGTTTCTAGCACAAAGTGGAACGCTTGTGTAAAAATGAAGACAGGAGCAGAATATTTACTCAGGTGAAAATAGGCTTCTTTTGGGAATCCTTATGGAGAGAGAGACAGAAGAGCTACGGTTGCCATATGGAGGATATCAAAACCTAAAACCCGTTGTATGCAACCAACCTGTCAGACTGGTTCCACACACCTAATCCATACAGAGCTCCACTTGTCTTCTGGAGCAAACTTCTTTGAGCTAAGATGGGGGATCATTCCTGTAATCTAAAGAAGTTCAAGCCCTTGCTGCATTTTACAATTCATACATTCATCCTGAATAGGAACAGGATGTCACAGA
Organism: Eulacestoma nigropectus; assembly: GCA_013397775.1. Taxonomy (NCBI): domain Eukaryota; kingdom Metazoa; phylum Chordata; class Aves; order Passeriformes; genus Eulacestoma; species Eulacestoma nigropectus. The sequence goes on from VZTE01000618.1 coordinate 1,153,522, forward strand.
GTCCTGATGCAGCTTTGTAAATCTCATCATTTAGACCCACAAAATCTGGATTATTTTTTCTCCTATTAGCTCTAAATACCACCTTTGAAAAAAATGCTTTTGACAACTTGCTTCTAAGTATCAACACACACGTATAAGTCTAGGAAATACATGAAAACTGCCTAGTTATTGGATAATGAGACCAGCTTCGCTAATTCAGCTGTGCAACACAGGCAGATGTAATTTCCCTAATACCTGGGGCTTAATAATTGCAGTATGTTAGGGCACATTTAAGCTGCCAAATCACAGTAGGTTTTTGTATATCCGTGCAGAACTTTGTCCAAGTGTATCTATTCCTTGCTTTTCTTTCACAGAATGGTATTTATTGTATCTATTTGTTGTCACAAAGCATAGGAGGAAGTTAAAAAAATAAATAAATGAACATATTGGTCAGACATCCTCAGGGTCTTTTAAAGAGCTGCTGAGCTTTCCATTTTCAAGAAAAGGGGGATTTGAATAGACTGAAGCCAGACTATTCATGGGACTCCTCTGCTTTCCTCAGCAGGGGGAAAACTTGACCTTGAGTAGTTTCCTAGGCACAAACAAGCATGCATCCACACCAACACTTGGAATCTCATCCTCCTGCTGCCAACCTTTTGCTTCCCAGTTGGTGGTTTGCAGTTCAGCCTTGGGGCAGTAGCAATGGAAGAGGGTACTGCCATCAAAGGAATGCTATACTCTTCTCTCATTCCTTTCCAGTATCAGACTGGCCAATGAACTATGTCCTGTCGTGGAGAATACACAGTTAGGGACTTTCGAGGTATCCTGAGCTCAGCACTTGCACTGATGGTCCTATCTTTTGCTTCCCTTCACTCTGATGCTCTTATGTCCTGTATGTCTTATGTTGATGACCATATAAACCATGCAGATCTGGAGAGGTCTTTGAGGCAAGAACCTTGGTAGGTCTAGACATTTTTATGCCTTGAGAAGTACAACCTCTGGTCTTCCTGCAGGGATTTCATGGCAAATTCATCCCAGCTCAGTGAGTAGTTAAAGGGCAAACACAATTTCTCTCTGTCTTCTCCCTGGTATATTTACTGATCTCAAGAAGCTGCTATCCAGTCCAAGAGGGGTGCACAAAGTATGAACGGAGGTGAGGCAGATTTCCAACGAAAACAGCATGCAAGGCAAATGCATTCCCACAGAGCTTCAGCACATGCTGTTTCCAGGCAGGTTTTGGTAACATTATAAATTAACAGGTGATTTAGGACAAAAGACTTAGAAAAGGTTCCCTATGTGGGCAGAGATGATATATTTACCCAGTGAGTTGCACGAATTCTTTTTTGCCCAAGTAGCTCCTGAATCATCTGTACAGCTGTGTATACAGTATGGTGGAGATTCCAGGCCTCTTGGTAGTCCTACTGGAGAGGTGACACTACTGTTCCAGAAATTCCCCTAAACAGATGGCCTCTGCAGACCAGAAGTCCTACAAATGCATTGGAGGGATGTTAATCAGTTTCGCATGCAGTGAATAAGAATGTATTCAGGATGGAACATTTTGAGGCTTAGTCACTGAAAACAGCTTGAAGTTATTTATTGAAGGAGAGTTTTGTTTGAGGGCCAGGACCATGGCTGAGAAAAATCAGATCATTTTCAAAAGTGAATAAATCTGCTCATACGGATTTTCTTTCTTCCTATCCCTCTTTCCCTCATAACTCATTTTTCTGTCACTTTGTCTGTTGTCTTGATTTACTATAGCTTTTCCCAAAGCAAATTTTCCAAGAGAATGTCAGCTAATTAATTATTGTTTCAACATCATTTTTATCCCAAACCTTTGACCTCTTGGCAGCTCTGCAAAGCATTCTGAGGCATTTCATATTTGCTTAATAAATATTTCTTTTAGACAATAAATTGAGAAACAAGGAAAAAAAAAAGCATTCTTATCCTTCATTGTTATCCTTTTCAAAAACGAAAGACAATAGAGGCAAGTTAGAGTAAAACCACAGGCCAAAATCACTAGACACAGCTCAACAGATTAGGTCCCAGGAAAAAATGGCTGGCTCTATACCTAATTCAGGGTAGAAAGGAACATGTCCTTTATATTATTTTACTATTTTTTCTAATTAACTTTATTTTATTGACTTTTATTTCTTGATTCCCCATGTCAGTGTGCATGCTCTCTCTGGAGTCGTATCATTTATCTTTACTCTGGTGAGGAGGGGATTATTCCTTGCCAAGGCTGATATGCCAGTGCAGCACTGCAAATTATGGTAACAGCCATTCATTCATGTGACTCCCATATGTGGTGCTATGCAGGATGGTGCTGTGCAGGGCCAGGAGCTGGACTCAATGATCCTTGAGGGTCCCTTCCAACTCAGCTTGTTCTGGGATTCACCAGGTGATGCATCTAGAACTTCCTTTGGAGGCTTAATCAGCACTCCTCTGCCTGCTTGCCTCTTTGCCTGCCTTCGAGTCCTGGCCAGAAAGTGCAAACTCCCATCACAGAGCTCTTCTCTTGCAGGACGTGGGGGGAAATCAGCTCTCTGCAGTCACAGCAATATCAGGGCTGGAAAAAGGGGAGAATACAGCTACAGGCCTCCTCGAGGTCTCCGGGCTATATTTTGGTGTCTGAGATGAAGTGGTGGTTTTATGTCCTTGACCTAGTTTGATGAGAGAGGAGACAAATCTCAAAAGACTCCAATGATCTGGATAAGGCACTGTATGCTAGGGAGTAGGAGGCGTTAAGTCAGGACGTTGATGTCTGAATGCAGCCCTGAAGGCAAAGTCCCAGTCTATTTGTGAAGCCAAATGTACTGCCTTGGCTGCATTTTACACAGATTAAGGGTTTGGTGCCACTCCATCTCTCCTCCAGCCACTTGTCCCATACCCATCCTCACACCACCAAGCAGGTGTCTGGCCTTGTTCTTTCAGACCATTCCAGATCAGTCTGATCGTTTCTTCAGAGAGAGTTTTTAGCCAGAGTAATTAATTTGACTAGATTAATCAATTTGACTTGATCTGATTTCAGAAGTTCCTCACCAGTTTGCTGAGCTTGCAACTGTCAACCTTCCCTTATTGCCATAGGTCCTGGGCTCCTGTGCCATTGAAGTGGATCCAGCACTGCTCTGGCAAGCTGCAGATGTCTTTTGCCTTTATTTCTTCGCTGGAAACTGTGGGGAGGGGGGAAAGCAGGAGAAGACAAAGCAAGGTTTCACAAGCTGTGGTCACAGTGGTCAGGTGGTATGCAGAGAACAGTCCCTCAGCCAAAGCACAGGGCCCTGAGCCAAGCTTTCTGGATCCTTTTTGTCAGTTCTCCTACACATTTCCTGGAGGATTTTGAAGGAATCATTTAAGCTAAATTGGGCATTTGCATCCAAAAGTGCAACTAAAGTGGCTTGATTTTCAGAGGTGATGAAAGCTTACAGCTTCTGTTTAAAAAAAAGAAAGACTGTGAGTTTTTTAGAGGGCAAGAAGTGCCTGCCCTTAGAATCCTGGTTTCCTCATATAATCATCTTTCTTTGCCTTTGATTTCCACATCTGTAGACTAAGGAGAGCAATAGCTAAATTGAAGGGCTCAGAGAGAGTTGATTCAGTAATGTTTGGAAAGATCTCTCAGATCTCAGATGGAAGGCACTATATAAATGCAAAGTATTATTTTATGAAGATCAGTTAGTAACACTTCATCATTTCAAATGGCACCAATTATACACAATGTACATTGATATATACACTCTATTTTCATAAAGTGCTGCTGCATTTGATTCGAACTTATTTGCCATCTGATAACTATACAGATATTAATTATGCCACGAAGAAGAGAGTTTTGCATAGTCTTTCATTCCCTTTCATTCCTAAAATTTTTTTCCAAGTGTTATTTTGTATACACTGAATGTCAGATTTACCAGTCTGTGCACTGGCCTGTGCTGGTGCTGGTACTGCACTGGTGCCACAAAGCAGCCATAAACTCTTGTATCTTCGTGTCACAAAAGTAGGGGTGTAAAAGCCAAAATATGTTTGCCAGTGAAGCTGGCTCTGGACAGGTTCAGTCTGTGTATGGTAATAGGTGAGATCTTCTCATATCCTTTTAAATAGACTAATTCTTCCTTGAAGAAGTAACTAAAGCTTTCTGTAAAAGAAAGCCTCAATGGATACTTCAAGATCGTGCATATAATCTCCTGTCCATTTTCAGAATACAATAGCATAATTTATGCAGGTTCAATAAAAGTATCTAGGGATGTCCCTCCTTCCTGCAGCACAGAAAATAAACACTGTTCCTGTAGCTTTGCCAGTCCTTTCTTTTTCAGACTATACATATGGCATCACTAAAAAAAGCTCTCAAATCATACAGCGAAACTCAGACACAGTGTGCAATTTTGTGTGTCCAACATTCATTTCTCTGACAAAACACTGCAAGGCAAACCAGGAGTTTTCTTTCATCCCCACACCTCTGTCTCTGTGAGTTGCATCTATATTCCCCCATTGTATTCTCAGCCTTTGCAATTGTTTTAGAAGACTTGTGATACTTGGTTCTCTTTCTTTCTGTCCCACAGTTGGCACACTGCAGAGAAAAAACCCGCAGGCATCATAGCTGTTGAACAGCTTGAGAGCTTGAGCCAGTGTGTCCCAGTCACTTCTGAATGGGCACAGGTAGGCCTCATCAATCTGCATTTAACCATGTAGAAACACCTGGTGTGGTCTCTCCTGTGCTCACAGCCTTAATACATGCAGACAGAGGTGAGCCAATGCTGCACATCACCTGCCAGAGTTTTCCTATAGTCAGGAACCACTAGACTTACCCTCCTGTCCTTAAAGAGCAGGGACATGCTCAGAATGGGGTCCAATGAAGGGAATAAGTCCTGCTACTCCTTCTTGTAGCTCCAGACAATTTGCCGGCCCAGCAATAACTGCTGGCCAGCTTCTACCTGGGCTTCACCCAGGGCTTATGGGGACCCAGCACACTGCAACCTCCCCACAGGTGAGAGCTGCCCCAGAGCTCCCTGGAAACAACGTTTAGCTGCAGAAGCCCAGTGCAGCCCCTCTGCTTGCTGGGTGCTGACAGCGCTGTGTACCAGGGCCCTGGACAGCAGCCGTGCTGGGGGAGGGAGCTGAGGTGCCTGCAGAGGGTTCCAGCCTCCTGTGAAGACACACACAGGTTTTGCAACTAGGCACCAGCCCTTGCTAGTGCAGGAGGCAGTGAGAAGATGATGTTCATATGTCTCTGCTGGAAGTCATTGACTCTGTGTTCTTAAAGACACAGACAGCAAACACAGAGGGCACTGGCACCCTGCTGACTTGAATTTGCAGTTCACTTGAGCTCAGTTTCAAAAAAGTCTTTCATTTGAGTACATAACATATCAACTTCCCCAGTACCTCACATGCAACTTAAGAAAAAACATTCACAGTTCTCTAACCTCTCACAGTGGTTCAGACAGTCCTAGGCTTCAGAAAATATCTAGGAATACTCGAAGAAATTATGTTTTCAAATGAATGTATTTTCATCAGGTTCTCTCTTCATCTAAAAGCTGCTCTGTTTGTGAGTCTGATCTATTTTGAGGACAGCTGCATAATTTAAGTTATTGATGGAAGTATCTGTAAGATAAAGGTTTCGGTTATCCCATTTTTTTCTCAGCCATATTTCACTCCCTCACTTTGAGTCCATGCCAGCACAGTGGGTTTAAATATTTGATGGCAAGAAAATTGTTTTATTTAGCTTATAGTTGAGCATAAGACTTATCTAGAAACAGAGCTGCAAAAATCATCTTAGCACAAGATCTAAAGGAGAAGGGTTTTATGTGCAACCACACAACAAAAGGTTCAGATTGTAGAAATGAAGGCTGGCTATTGACAGAGTGGCAGGGAAGTGAAGCTCAAGGCATAAACCAAGAACACACTGCAATATGGCAGACACAGGCTGTGCATGAGAAATGACCAGGCTGTGTTTTGAAATGGACACCTCTGAAAACCTGCTGAATTTGTGGTTTCACATCTAGGACTAAACCTGACGTATTTCTAGGAATGACACCGAGTGCTTAGAGCTTCTTCAAAGGGGGACGCCCCTTGACCTTGCTTCAGACTGAAATGCTGGGAGTACCCCTGGCCCTCAGGTGCCTAGGAAAAATAGTGTGGTTTTCCAAAAGTCTGGGTGGCCTCAGTGGTATTTTTAGCATCTTTGGATTCCTTGCCATGGAAAAAAGAGTACCCAGCTGAGGTGTGAAATCATTTCACTGTTCATGTGCACAGCTATCTTTTTATGCCAGGTTTTATTTTATATTTTATTTTATTATAGATATGCTGCATTTCTAAGTACTATAATCCAACATCTTCTAAACAGAAGTGTTTCAGAATGAGGAGGGAACAGTGTGCAAGTTCATTTTTCAGGCCTTCCCCTCTGCTGGCCTAAGGTATTACTCAGGGATAGATAACAAATATATAACCTTAGTTTAAATTTTAATGGGTACACCCCCTCACACGCTCACATGGAAAAATTTGCCAAGCTGAACACTTGCTTCCTTAAGAGAGATCCAGTGTATAAAAATGGGATATTATAACACAAAAAATAATGGAATAAAAATGTTACTGTGTTTGCTTATTACACACTTTGATCAAGCCACTTTTATTATTTTCCTTCCAGTCTTTTAATGAAGCTACTGTGTGTAGAGATTTAGCAGGAGGTACCTGACGCGTTTCAAAATAGAGACCTTTTAGTTGGGCAAAGCTCAAAACCAGAGGCCTTTCACACTGAGTTAAGGCAATAATTCCCAATGGGAAGCACAAAAGCAAGAATTCATAAATTTTTTTCTCTACCTGGCATTGGCAGTAAAAGGATGCAGCCATGCAGGTCAGCTGCAAACAGCTGTGGCCGTGCAAGATGTAAGTACGTTCCAGCTGCTTGTTACTGCCCTTCATCTGGAGGTCAGTAAGCAGGGAGCAGAGAACTGGAGCCTGGGCGGAAGGATGTCATCTCCTGTTCCACTTCCATATTTAAGCTGTTAACAATCAGTGTGTTCAATGTGTCTAAATTCCGCCTCTGCAGCAGTAATTCTGGCAGCACAGTTATAATAATTCATTGGTGAGTATGCAAAATGAGGAAAAACAGGACAGGCTTGAGGTGAAGAAAAGCCTGCTTTGTATCTGCAGAATTGAACATGGAACTCAGAATGGGATGTGGGCAAGCTGGGTTGCCAGGATCAGTGCTGTGGCCTTGTACAGCAAGGTTTGATACTTCGACAGATGTGTGCAACATCTTTAGCAGCCATGGAATTGACCTCACCAGAAATTTTCACCTCTGTTCAGGTGAAAGCTTGGCCTCCCAGGCTTAACTACTGAGTGAACAAGAATCAGAGGGAACAATTCTCATATTTGTTTAAAGGAACTATAAGACTTAGAAGTGTAGTTAATCACGGCAAGACCCAGATCAGAATTAGAATGCACACAGCCCATTTTTCAGGCTATTAATGCTTTCCTTTTTTAATTGAACTTACTGTGGTTTCAGCTCATTTGAATAAAGCTTCAGATGTATTTGGATTTATTCTAGTTTGAATGATGCCATACAATATTCCTGGGATTCAGTGAGGACTGTGGGATTCTCATAGGTATTTTAAGCTGAATTTTAATGGGGAAGGTTACATGGATTGTCACACAAATAGAAATTGCCATGGCTACCAATAATGCTAATCCAATGCCACAACTGACTAATCTTGACCACATTGTGCTCAATAAAGAACTAAGCAAAGATTTCTGCAGGTTGGTTGGTTTTCCAGCAATACCAGCAGCTATCTAACCCGATACAGCTTGAGGAATTTGCATGGATAATGGGCATGGATTGAACAGAATCCCAGAAAGCTACTTTTATAAATAATGCCTTTTGAAGATCACTAAAAGAGTGCAATGCAGGGCTAGCTCATCTGAGCTCTGGGATGAAATGAAGATCTTATGCTTCCCTCTTTCATAGCACAGGGACAAGATCAACATACCAATTACTGCAAGAGATATTGCATCAACTCTCAAGTTAATGAAATTAAACAAGTCCCTGGAGCCAGCTGGTTTTGCTGCTTCATTAGTGGACCTTTTGTTCAGACCGTTCTCCCATAGCTCCATAAGAGGCTGAACTCAGGAGCTTGCAGCCAAGGAGCCATTTTGGCACAGAGATTTTGGAGTAGGTGCAGTTAGGGTCTGAAATGCAAGCACCTGAAAGGCTTTGCAGCTGCTCTGCCAGGTTACCTGGCTAGATCCTGTACAATGCTCTGAGTGTGCAAGTGCAGAGAAAAAATGATGAGCAAGGTAGGGAATTCAGCAAGAAGCAATGAAACCACTGCTCTGTGGCAACCAAGCAGTTTGTCCTTAGCAGCAGGAGCAAGGCCAAAGCTGGGTCTGCACGGCTCAGAAGTTCGTTTGCATTCTGCCAATACACTTCAAAGCTGTGTCTTCAGGGAGAAAGTCCCTGCAACTGTATTCCCTTGGATTCCAGGTTGTGAAAGAAGGTCAAAACAAGCCCTGCATGTTCCCGGAGTCCCTCAAGGATCTCAGGAAAGCTCTTGCAGAAACATTTGACTGGTTGCCTTAGCCCTTCACATAGGGATTAATTTCACAAGGACCTTGAGACTTCTTTCATTTCAGCTCCTGGAGTTAATGCCTACTGCCGAGTGCTGGCTCTGCTCAGAGATGGCCTCTGCTCTCCCTGCAGTCTCTGAATTTTTGCAATTTTTTATTTCCACCTTTCACTTTAAAACACAGTACTACTGTGCAAACTGCAAATCATAGAGTACAATCATAGAACCATTCCAGGGGAGTTGCACTGTATTCAGGGGCTCCCCAAATTCTGGCAAGATTTGAAGGGAAAATGAAATCCATAGGTCTTCCTCCCATTTCTTGTTCCTCGTGCAGCCTTTCATCTGCTCTTTTCCTCCTTAACCCCAAAGCTAATACCCTTATGCTGAAAGAGAGTGCCCAAGTGTCTCTGTAAGATACACACACACACTTTAACCCATCTAAAGTGTGGGGATCCCCTGTGATGATGGCTGACTCCTTATCAGCTACTCTCTGAGCTACTGAAATAACACTCAAGAGATAAGTGCTGAGCACCTGTCCAGGTGTGGAGCTGACACAGGTTGCCTCTCAGTTCAACATGTTTCTCAATGGCACTTTCATTCTTTTGTATCCTTGTTTTGCTAGCCTGAGGAGACCCATCTCTGTGTTCAACTCCTGTCAGAAAAGATGAGCTACACTGCTGATTATTTGCTGCTGGGAAAGTCATTCTAGTGAACTGTAAGAGAAATCATCTACCCAGGAGTGCTGTTGACTGCAGAAGCACACAGATCTAAAACAAAGACACACACAAACAACTTGACCAAACCTGCTTGTTTGGGATTATAGGTGATTTCAGAGGAGTGTAGGGGTGAAGATTGCAGTACACATGGTGAACAAATTGGAACTGGATGCCTAATTATGTTATTTTTTATAAAATTCTCAGCCAGCATCTGGAATTCTGTACTTCATTGTTATTATGCCACCAATATTCTTCTCTTTTGATGCATAAAATACTTGAACATAACTGTCAAGACTATTCCTCTTACCTACCTCCTGTGCAGCTCCCTGGAATTCAATCCATCCCCAGGCCAGGCTGTGTGAGAGATGGAGTAGACTGTCAAAGAAGACCTCTCTGTTCATGCATCTGAATTTCAGTCAGTCTAATATGCAAGCCTGTTTGATGGAAATGTTCGGTCATGCCTGTGAAATGCCACTTGTTGTGGAGGAATAATTGGCTCACTGAAAGGGTACTTGGATGTCACTTTAATCAGGTGGCAGAAGGCTTTGCCCAATGGTGTCGAGTAGTGTTCTCAGCTCAGAAAAGGAGTGTATCATCTGGTCTGAGCATGAGATGCAAGAGCTCCTTTAAAGCAAGGGAGGAAAAGCAAGAAGAGGATATGAAATGGGATAGTAAGAAAATAGTAAACCCATGGAGATCCATCTTGGAATATGAACAGTGGAGAGAGATAGCCAGCCACAGCTTTTAGGTGATACCTGGGCTTCCCAGCATCGCTGTGAAACACTAATAGTTTAGCAAGTCCCACTTTAGAGTAGTTGTCCTCCCTTTTTGCAATGATTTTCTGCAGGCATCGGAGTTAATGTGGACTTGATTTTGATAACTGTTGGAAATTTTTGTATGCCATTTCTGAGACTATGGCTCAGACTTGATTTCCGAAGTGAGAGCTTGATTTTTCTGAGTGTTCATCTCCTCTGAAAATCAGGTCCATCTTGTATGAGCAGGTGGTTCCTTTTATTTGTCGCAAAACTAAAAAGAAGTTTTGATGGAAAACAAGTTCTGTATCTTCTCTTTCATACAGACAACATGCAGAACTGCCCTTGGGGCTTTGAATATATTTACATCCTTTCACAATTAACCCTAATGGGACATATGTGGCATTTTTTTTCTTCTCTGAGCAGATACACTCAAAGCTGCAAAACATCCAGTGTTTAAATAGATCTCATTATATCAGCTGCACCAAATCTCTCCTCTTTATATACAGAGGATTAGACTTCTTTTCACTGTCATGCAACATTAAAATAGGAAGGCATACACAAGGCTGACATGGATTTGACAAAAAATTAATGATTTGTACATCACTTTAATGCTTTAAATCTGCAATTCATATATGCTAATTAGGTCATAATGGGGCTGTTTGAGAACAGAACTGTCATCATGCTGCTCTGGCAGCTTCTGGGAGCAGAGATACAGCCCTGCCCTCCCTTGGTTGGCTCCTGGAGTCTGTGCTGTAACCTGGCAGATCTATGACACCATTTTTTTCTTACACAATTGTTTCCTGGATGTGGTGCTTTAATCTATCAGAGTTATGATGGCATATCTCAAATAGCGAGCTCCTGGATCCTGCAATACATCCTGGTGGAAATGGCATCCAGGCACTATATCTCAGTGATTGATTCCCTGATTTTAAACTGTCACAATCTATCTCACAGGGCAGCTGTCACCTTCCCAGATGCATGAAGTTGTATTTATGCAGTGTGCTATGAAAAAAAATATATGATGATTTTGTTTACAGATAAGTAAGGTTGTAAAACTTAGAAAAACAAAAGGGCATTCAAAAACATGTCTATATTTTATTTTTCATCTAAAAAGCCTGGCATATCTCTCTATTGCAGGAGAACAAAACTGCTCCCTTGTTCAGTTAGATCTCTTTAGTTTTGCACCAGTGGTGCAAAGACAAAAGCTGTCACAACAGAGGGAGAGAAAGCCAGAAAACACCTTCACAAATGGGACAACGGGAAGCAGCAGAACTTGCAAAATGATAATGTTGCAGAGCATCATGCTGTGTGATGCTCTTTTTGCTGACAGCTGCTCTTTACAGGTTCTACCAAAGCTGCTTTACAGTTGGAACAAGGGTACCTTGTATAGAGATTCCACAAAGCATGCAGTAAAAGAGGAGAAAGTTATGCCTTGTCAGAGTTTCTTCAGGAGAGTAAGTGTCACAGGGCTGATTCAGGCTACCTGAGGACAGCTTGATCTTTCAGTCAGCTCCAGATCATAAAGGAGTATTTTCAAGAGGCATAACACATTCTTTGTCCTAGAAAACTAGAAGAAAAGCTAAGTATAGATGAATGCCAAAAGATTATGGTTCTGCAAGGAATGATGTATTCAAAATATTTGGTAAGCAACAGGTCTACATAGCAACTGGATTCTTCTACCTGTGCGATCCCTCTATTCGAGTTCTCCTTTGACACATTGTCTTCAGTCTTGTTCTCTTTCTTGTTTCTTCTCTGTCTATGCACACACACACACACACACACACACATACGCACACGCACACACACTGACATCCATTCACTCATTTATAGTCAGAACTGAACTGGTGGTGAGTGTGCACCTTCTACAGCCAATGAAACCCATCCCAATAGGATATCAACCAGTCAGAGTCAGGTCTTTCCTTGGCCTATGAATCTCTATTGTACCTTGTAAATGTGGGGTTCTGTCATCACATTAGCAGTAATAACACTGTTACTCATCCATTTGTTAACGTTTGTTTTCAAGACATAAAAGGTCATTTCCTTGCACTTCACGTGGTCATATATAGAAGCAGCAGCCTTCTTATAGCATGCCTATTTCATTGTAGAAAAGCACATTCAAAGCATATCTTCAAGACAAAGCAGCCCCATTGATAATCTCTACTTTTCATATAGAGTCAATAGTCTAAATGAAAATATAGAAGGCCTGCTAGGTGGCTTGTCTTGCCTGCTCTGTGGACAGAGTGCCAGGGTACATACTGGGCGATATCAGAAGTGCTGATGTGACATATATTGCAGTAGTGGCCCATTTTGACCACACTGCAATACTTTTGTGCAAAGTGCTAATGTAGACAGTATGGACTACAGAACAGCTGTAGGTTTTGTACTGTGCTCAGAGTCCCAACAGAGATTAAAGCTCTCCTGTGGTTGGTGCTGCATACTCATCGTAAGAGATGATCCCCCTCCCAAAGCTTGCAGTCAAATGGACAAGATAGATGAAAGACAGGAAGTAGAAGAAGCACACAGAAGTGAAATGATTTGCCTGAGGTCACACAGCGGGTCAGTGACGGAGCCAAGAATAAGAAGCCTTACTACTTCTTGCCAGCATGATGTCCATTGCCTAAAGCTATGTACAGAATTTCTCTGAGGCTGAAATGCTCAGTCTTCTGGAGGGCTGCTGCCAGCAGCAGAGTGCAGCTGCGCCATGGAATGACAGCTATTACTTCCTGCAAGGGAGCACTGTGCATGGCCTTGGCAGGGCTTGAGCACAGGGCACTGCAGTGAGAGTTTGTGCGGCCACCTTGGCACTGGCTCTTCGCTGATCTGGCAGCCCTGAGGGGTAGGCGTGTCCTGATGCAGGACAGGGGCTGTATGCACAAGAAGTGTTCCTCGAGTCATCACTATTAGCCTGTATTTGCCAACAGTGAAATGTGATGAGCTTTGTCCTTCTCCCTCATCTAGGCTAGCTGTGTTTTACTGATTGGCAGAAAGTCTTGTGTTGTTCTTATTCATTGCATCTTATTCATGATGCAAGGGGTATCTTCCCTTTGCTCAGGGAGTCCAGAGACCACATGGGAACTTGAAATATGTTTGCGTAAGGCTGTCTTTTAAGAGTTTACAGTAAAGATGCCCTGCCACTGCTAATCCAGGTCAGAACTGGCTTCCATGTTAGAGTAAAATAAATAAATACCTCTGGCTTCACAGGTATAATTCACCACAACACTAGTCAGGACAGGGACAATCGTGCTAATGACTTCTCCAGCTTTTGCTGACTTTTCTAAATGAAGTCTCCCCCTGACAGGACAAGCAGCTGGAGCCATGTCAAAGGAAGCAACAGGGAATTCAAACAGAAAGCATTTGTCATAAGCATAGTTCAGATTTCCTTTGACTAGTATGCTGAGGTTTCATGCATACTGTAATTGATTTAAGCCCTGGACCTTTTGTCCTTGCTTAGAAGTTGCATGCCATGTGGTGCAGCAGACCAGTGCAGGAGTACGTAATGACTGTATGGGAAGTACAGGGTTGCTGCAAACTGGGAGCAGGTAACAACACTAAGATGTGACGCTCTGAGTTTGGTAATAGTCCTAATCTGAGAAAACAGCCTAAGTGCAATCTTTACTATGTGTTTTGTTTGCTTTAGTAGAAATTGGCTCCTGATTCTCTGGATACAGTAGATTTGTAAGCAAGCACATTAATGCCAGATTGATTTTTCCAGCAGTCCTTGTGCTACTCATCATTTCACATGTAAACATACTGAGAAATAAATTCCTCACCTTTCCAGTGAAATACAGCAGCTCTTTCTATGGAGACTTGTGGTATTTGGTGACGTTCACCATACAGGACAGGAAATCCATTGCTAAAGAGGCAGGGTGTGAAAATACTGGCCCAGTTTCAGTCCAGTTGTCCTGAGCATCATCACTTATGTCCTCAGAGTCACCAGTGTCATATTCCTTGTGGCAAAAGCTGAACTCAGCTTTTCCCAAAATGACCCTGGTGCTTGGTATCCGACTGAAGACACCTTGGGTCTTAGTCCCAGAGATGTCAAACACCCACATCCACAGCAGCTGTCCCTCAGCAAACACCAACCACTGCATGTCAAGAGTGGCTACCCAGCACCTGAGACACCCACATTGAGTGGCACTTCGTCTGAGCTCCTGAACATTCTGTGTGCTCAATTCCAGCTTTTTTAGAAATGCCTTCCCCTGCTCAAGGAAGCCAAAGGCCCTTTAAAATATCTCTGACACTGCTTTCTGCTTCGATTTAGTTGCCTCTCATTTCTGCACCTCTGTCAAGCAGCCTCCTCCATATGCATGTTGTCTGTCATCTTACTCAGAAAATGTAACTATAAAGCATAATTAGTATTAATGATGTGAGAGATTGAGTTTCTTATTTGTATTAATTGCTGCTTAATGCTTTAAATGTCTCTAGCACTTAGAAGGATTTTAAATTAGAAGTATTCCTTTCTGTAGTGTCTTCTCGGAGGGGGGCTCTTACTGACTGGCACTGACTAACCCAAAGTGTGCCGTGAGGTTGTTTATATGTTCAGGTCTGTTACCACCAAACAGGAAAACACTGATGGAGCTGGCTTAAGGGGGAAGAATTATTTCACAGCTAGTGCTGCACTGAGCTGTGTGTTTAGATTTTAAATAAAAAACATTTCTGTGGAGCTGGAAGGGCCTTGTGTGAGCTCCCATTACTAGGTGGAGGAGGAACTCAGCTTTTGTAGTATCTTTGTGTGTGGGTATGGATGTCAGTGCCCTTTTCTCTGTAAAAGGAACTTCCGTAAACCAATCTCTAGGGCTACCGGGGAGCAACGCTTGGCTCTGCTTTAGCAGCTGGAGGATGAGACAACTTTCCTATATGGAGTGTTGATTGTACTGTTTAAGGATTTAAGTTTGTCATGTTTGTCCATGTATCACCTTCAAAACCAGCATCCCCCAGATTCTCAGTCCTGTCCTGGGAATAGCAATGACTGCTAAGAAGTCCAGCCAGTGACTTCTTTGGGAAACAGAAACAGTCTCAGAGAGCAGCAAAAATGTCCTTTGTCTCAAAACTTGGTCCATACTTATGAATTAGATATGTAGAATAAGGATTCTGGCTGAGTGAGTATATGGGTGTATTGATGCACCTGATACACAGGAACACTTCCCTAAGGAGAAAGGAGAATATACTGCCCACAAAAGGTACCTCTGAATTATATGAATTTATCCATAGAAGAGATTTTATTGATGTAACTATTTCACAAAGAGCAACCAAAGCTCTTGGACTGGCTGGGCCAGCACCTGCAAACAGCAGTCCCATCTTCTGTGTGGGGATCTGATGGCATTGCTTTGCTACTGCTGCTTTGCAGTTTAATTCACTTTCTGCATTCTGCTACCAGTGTGCAAGCCGTGGCTGGAAGAAGTAAATGCTGTGACTTATGCTGGTCAGATGGGCTGGTTTAAGAGATTCTTATGTTCCAGTTCTCTCTTATTATACCACAACAGTTCACAACAGGACTGGCAGGAGGGAATATGTGCTGTCAGATCACCAGCGTCAGGACTGTCTGACACTGCTGGACCAAGAAATGAAATAGTAAGGCAGAGGCTGGTGCTTCCTTCCACATGTTCCAGTGCTTCTTGTCAGAGCCCTGCATCCTGACTGGAAAAGGGACTTCAACAGAGGTCAGGAAAAGAAGTTTAAAGATTCCATCCCTTGAGCACTGGCTCTGGAGTGAGAGTGCATTTGCTGAATGTACCCCAGAGGGATGGTGGCAGCCCACAGGAAGGAGCAATCTCTCGCTTTTTGCCCTCAGCTGGGGTAGGAGGCTTTCAGGGGTGTGGAGGCAGTTGCAGGCAGCCGTTACCCTCATAATTTTATGTTATACACACGAAAGGAGTTGTGGCTTGCAGGGACGGACCTTCCCCAGGTTTCTATGTGTGTCTCTCAGCAAGTGAGTGCTTCCCAGCCCAGGGAGGGGACAGTGTGTTATTGCACACTGAGGTTGCTGTTGTGGAGCTGCTCTCATGCACCCTCTGTAGTAACTCTGAGGGGAGGAGCGCAAGGAATGAGTTTCACTGCAAGGATGCGAAGTGTAATGAAGGTGGGCATCACCCACCTGCCTGGGTGGGTGTCCTAAACAGTGTGCTTATAGTGTATAGGTAAAACCTTATAAAATGAAGGCCTTGTTGCCTTTGTAAAATCATGGCCTACTTCTGTTACTTCGGCTAAGTAGAGAAGGACTGTGGAAAAGAGACATAGCTGAATTAGGGGTAGAAAAACGTGCTGCATGACCATTGCGTGCTCACATCATGGTGTATGGTGGTTGGTTGAATTATGTTTGTTATGCTCTAGAACTATGTAAACAGATAACCAGCTAAGTGCTTAAAAAGGCCAGGTTTTTGTAATAAAGTGCTGATGCTTGCCACCATCTTCGGTGTCAGTCTTTTGTCCACCATCATGTGCTCTCATTGGCGATGAGTGGGCTTAAGAACTTTCATATGATAGATTCTGCCTAAAACCAGAGGCCACAGTGGTCTGGCAGTGGGCTGCCCAAGGTGGTTGCATGTTAAGGAGTGCTCAGGTCAGCTGTGCTCCCAAGTCCCTACTCTGTGCTCTCAGAGATGCAGTGTGACCCCTTCCATCTTGCTGTTGTGATTCTCACAAGGATTAAAATGACACATTTGCCAACCCATTTAACTTTTTACTTCACAGAATGTTTTAAAATGGTAGGTTTTTGTCAAGCTTACAGATTTTAAGTTCAATAAATAAATATTCCTATTTTTAAAAGGTTTTTGATCTCTGTAAATGTGACAAATGGGCCAGAAACCACAAGCATTTAAGAGGTATCTCAGATCCATAGCATGCATGATACTCAACTACAGGAGCAGCACACTGTATGCAGACACTTTATGACAGAGCTAAGATCCCAAAGTTCCTTATGTTGGGTTGTGTCTGGTCTTTCTCACAGCCCTGGGATACTGGCTGCCCCCTGCCTCCTTCATGAGGATCAACACTAAACCCTGCACCAGAAAAGATGCAGCCCCACTCCTCTGTGTGGCCAGAGTGCTTCAGCCTCCCTGGGAGGGCTCTTGCCTGCATGTAGCAGTCTGTGGCCCTGGGGATGTGCAGCACAGCCTTCCACAGAGCAGGCATGTTCCTGCACTCAGGCTCAGTTTGTCAAAATGATGCACTGGTCCATAGGCCCTCAACAGTCTACCTGGATTAAAGTGGCCTTTAGCATGCACAAAATTATGAGGTATTTGGGTTGTTTGGGGTCCTTAGTCACATGCTTGTCTTATCACTTCACAGCTGGGGTGAAACACACATTTGTGATGAAAATGGGTGTACAAAGGGACACTTCAGTAGTGTGTCTTGAGCTATTATGTTGACTGTCATCTGAGCTCTGTTCTCCTCAGAACAACTGAGGAACAAAATAATTTCCAGCGACAACTCAGGAATGAAATAATTTCCAGTGTACTTTTAAAAGATCCTTGGTATCACACAAAGAGTCTGATATGAACTGTTTCAACTAGAAACTACTAGACAATACTGGAGAGTCGCTCCACAATGACCCAGCCCAGGCTTTGGTTATGCAGTGTTGCCATCGGCATTGTAAAGAAAGCAGGAAATTGTACACGTAGCACTGGAAAATAAAGAAAGAAGTTGGGCGACAATTTTCAGGCCATTTAACAACAGATTTGTGACCTATTTTTTCTTTTTTTTTCAAACAATGACTGGTAGGTGGGGTTTGTGTTTCTTTTTCACCACATCTACCTAGGAGTTACTTTCTTTTCATAGAACATGTGTCTGTGCATGTGTTTTATAGAAACAGCAAGTAAGGATTTTCATAGGCTCATTTTTTAGTCCCTCCCTTTGCATGGTAAATAGAATTCAAATTCTGCAATTCTCAAAATCCAGATCTGCCTATGCAATGTTGACTTCATTGGTATTCTGCATTTTCATTGGTAAGCCCAGTGCAGCTATGCACAAGTTTAGTGGGGCTACTGCAGAGGAAGAGGAGAGGAAATGCCAGCCAGTCCAAACACAGAATATTGAAAAGGTCAACATAATAGAGCAAGCTGCTATGATTCATAGAGACTTTAAGAGTCTAATATTTCATCTCATGACAAAGATTGTAATGAGAACTGAAAATGGCACAACATTAATTCATCTTTGTGACAAACACTGTAATGAGAATGGAAGTGTACAAGCTTCAAATATTCGTGTTACTGATCTGTGGTTCTTGTTCTGTAACAGGACACAAACCCCAACTGCTCACTTAGAAACAGAAATCTAAAATCAACAACTTCTACAGCTATTCTGAACAGCCTATTACATGTTCTGATGCTAATGCAAGCAGAAAACAGCACAAGCCTGCCAAAGTCAACCAAATTTGCTGTGTGCTGCCCAAGCACACATGGCCCACTAGCACAGCCTGGCTGCCATGGCATGACCATGCTGAACTGTTTCCATGTCCGTGTGTTTGCACAGTTGTGTAGCAAACAACCTGTTTGCACAGCCTTATGTTCACAATGGTAGAAACTCCCTGTAGATACTGGTAGTTGGCCAAGGAGCAAAGATGATAGGCTGGCTAGTAGCAAGAAATCCCTTATTTTATGCCTCTCGCTAGTCCTTATATAAGTGGGGTGGGAAGGAATGTATGTGTAGAAAGTGCTTTCACTTATTACATTTTTAGTCGACATTTCCCGTGTTACCTTTAGGGTCACAGCAATGTAAGCAGAGCATGCGTTGCAAGTCTAATTTTATATTCTGTTGGTTTGCTTTAAAAAAAGAAAAAGAAAAAAAAGAAACACAGAGAAAGAAAAAGCAAACGGCATATGGACTGTGGCATCAGTTCTTGGAAATGCTCAGATTCATTAAATAAATAGACATGTACCTCGAGCACTGTGATACAAGAGACTGCAATATCACACTTCGCTTTCTTAGCACTGGACACAGCCTCTGGCTCCAGCTCCCCAGGCTACTGTGAAATGGTGAGGCTTTTTTTCCTTGTGGAGTGTCACTATACATCCCCTTCCACCCTACCCCGCGGTTTCCAGGTGACCCATCACTTTCCAGGTACCTTAGTCTATGGCTAAGATCTTGATCCACTCCCCTGAAGAGACTTAATTACTATGTGCCAAGCATCCTGGAAAGCTTTGTATGTCTGATTAAAAAGCAAAGCAAAGAACTAGCACTTCTCAGAGATCTGGCCCAAAACACAGCTTGGCTAGTGGGATCCAGCCCCGAACAGCACATAAAATGTCGCTAAAGAAGGGTAGTTTTTCTGTCTGAGAGCAGGAATCCACTGTTGTGTGGATCACATTAACCTAAGGGATGACATTATTAAGAGACTCTTGCTGATCGCCCTTTCCATTCCTTTCCCCCCATGCTTGCAATTGCAGAATTTCCTTCAGGCAATGGAAGCAATTTACTTGCTTAAGTAACGGTTAGGAAAGTATTTAACGTATATTTAAGAGTGTCACAGTGCAATTTAGCAGCTGGAAACAAGGAGCAAATGAACACCATGTGACATACCAGCTCGTAATGGGCCATCCACAAGTGCTCCATGGAGCATAGTTTAAGAATCAGTGTATTCTTCTATGTTTCAAAGAAATCCATACTAGTAAAATGCTCTGTCTCTCTCAAACACACATATACAGGCACAGCGAGCAGTGCGTTTCACATTGCAGACAACACAGCCAGAAGATGTGTTAGCCACTAATGAAACACAGCCCTGGGAAGGACTGCGGCAGCTGCTGAAAAGCACAAAGTCACGCTACAGAGCAAGCTGGAGTGGGAAGTGAAGAGAAATATTGTATCAGGTTGTAACTACATGAGGAATTTAGATAAGCAGAAGGAATTTAGGAAAGCAGAATATGATCACCCACACTGAAATTTAATTAGCCCTCCAGAGCTTCCACCCCCTTACCAAAGGTGTCATAGTATTGCCAGCAAAGGCAAGCGGTTACTGTTCTTGTGCTTGGCAACGTACAAACGTGCAAGATGATATAATTTATATCCCGAAGACGTATCAGTTTAAAGCCCCCAATTAGAGTGTCAGAAAGGAAAGTGTGGAGACAAGTGAGGAAAGGTGGGACAGGAGCAGGGAAGAGCATGTATGGTTAACTGATGGTTTGGCCTTGGTGAGTGTATCTGCAAAGTTTAAGGTGCAATGTGTGCATATTTCCAGGGTCAGAGCTTTCTTGAAAACAAGCTTGAAAAAAATGAGCTAAAATGGGGAGGAAAAGGATGGTCACACAATGGTAGAGAGCAAGCTAGGGCAAATGTCAAAATATTTGGAGTTGTAAACCTGACCCTAACCTGAAGTTGGTTTAAGGATCTCTCTAACTTCCTTGAAGGCTAAGTTGCACCACTGGTACTTTTACGAGTAATTTTAAACTTCTGTGACATTTTAAACTGATTATTTTGCAATTGGTTTCCAGTCATCTCTTTTCATGCTAGAATGTCACATTAATTCATTCTTAATTGATCCATACACTTCCAATTTTCCGAATCCAAACAAATGTAAAACTTGAGTAGTCAAGATAGTATCTTACAGTAACTCAGTATCTTACCAAAGATAAAGTTTCTGTAGGATATTTTATGTAAAGAGAAAGTATCTTACCAAATATACAGTTCCTGTAGTTTAAACTCCCTTGCAGAGGTCAGAGGTGGCAGCTTTATATATATATATATATATTTATAAATACAAGAAGGTGCCTTGAAAGAAAAGTGTGTTCCCTGAATTTTACTATTTTTCCAAAGAAAGTTGTTTTAACTGTGGTTATTTAAACTGCATTTGCTCTCAGAAGATGTAAGGATGACTAGACACCATGGTTACTTGATTTCTGCAAGATGTAGCTGCTTGCCAAAATACAGTTGGAAGAACTGATATTTAGTAAAACTCTTGTTAGATGCTGTGGTTTTCTTTTGTCTCCCCTGAACAATATGAAATATGTCCATACTGACTAAAAATATGCATACTGCAGGGCATACATAAAAATTCTAATTTATATTCTCATTCAAAATTAAGTTTTGTGGAAAATGCCTATCAATCTTACTTATAGAAAAGAAAGATTTTTTTCCTATAGCTTTATAATTGTAACAATATGCAAATATGCTTTACTTCTCATTCCAGGGAAATAGGACTTAAGATGTAGAGGGTGTTTTGAATTTTCAGAGTCTGAAAGGATAAGCTCATGGCTTATTTTGTGTCAGTAATGAACAGAAAAAATTGCTTCTCATACTTCCATTTGGCACTTATTTTGTATTTTCTGCAATTAAAGTGGGGTTATAGTCAAATCGACTCTAAAAATGACACATTTATCCTCTCACAGTGACTCCTGTATCAAATTCCCTCTGATTATATATCAAGAGATGATTTCTTTAGCTGTCAGCACTGCAAATTCATCCTGGGATCTCCAACTGCAAGCTGCATTCTTTATGCTTATTACAACATCATTCGTAACAAAGACCCAGGAATGTGGATGTGATTGACTCTGCGAGATGCAAAGTCCAATCCAGCTCATTCCCCCGTGGCACAGCTGGGGGCACAGCAACACAGGGAAATGGTCTGACACGGCTGTGAGCCAACATGCCCAGCCGTGCTATTCTCTTTTGTAGGTGTGTTTGTATAACTCCCTCACACTGACTTTCTAACCCAAAATAAACCGCCCAGGCTGGACAGTACTAAAGCCATAAGAACATCCCTTCGCATGCTGAATAACCTGCAATGACTCGGGTGCAGTCCCAGCCTGCAAAATACAGATCTTCATTGAAACACAGGCTCTAGTTTCATTTCAGCTCTCTTTTGTCTTTAAGAAGAATGAAGAGATCCCAGTGTCTGTTTTGCCAATTTTCATGTCACTAAGTACCTGCCAAGCTTTACATTTTTACTTTTTTTTTCAGTTAGATCACTCCTTTTGCTCAGCTTTGCCCAGAAAAACAAAGCTGCAGTCATAGGAACTGGTGGCACAGTCATGGAGCAGGCAGTAGCATGGCATGGTATAGAAGCCCAGCTCCCAGTCCATAGCAAAGTGAACTCAAACTGACATGTTAAGAGACCAGCAACTGTACTGTATCAAGCATATTTGTCACCAGCTCCAGGTATGGGAGTCATTTCGTTTTACGGGTTATGTAGCAATTTAGTGTGCTGCCACCCACCAGCCTGATGAGACATCTTCATGCTAATTATGCTCATTCATTAAGTGCATACTGCCATGAACGTCTCCTTTGTACCAAAGCATGGGTAGAACAAACTTACCTGGCAAGAGAAATACAAAAATGGTTATTGTTGCAGTAGTGCTGGCACAGGAGAGAGATGTTAACTTGCATACAGACTCAATAATAAATGAAATGTTTGACAAAGAAAAATGAATTGGTGATGTTCCTCCATCTTTCTAAGAAACTGACAGTGTATCCTGCAGCCATGGGGTCCACATGCTGACAGTTACAAAGAGGTTTTGTGAACACACTAATACAGACTATGTCAGCCTGCCATTAATTTTGGAGTTCCTTTTCTGGGCAGTTTGCAAAATCTAATCAGTGCAGCATTTTTTAAAAAAATCTATGAAAATTGTGAGCCTGCAATTACGCCTTCCTAAAATAGTAACAGGGAATCTGGCAAGAGAAGGTGAAAGCTACACAACGTGCCTTTCTTCCTGGCTGCTGCTGAAATGTGCCCTGCAAGCACAAGCTTTTCCCATTCCCAATAGTCTCATGCAAAATCTTCAGTGATACAGCACTGCTTGGAGGAATTAGAAAGTTCGGATCCACTTTCCCTTCTCTGTTCCCACAATACATATGGTGTTAAAATAAAGTTAATATCATGGCTTTCCCCTTGCTTTTCCCCTATATATTTTTAACTGTTTATTTACATACTTTCCTTCTATCTCAAATCATATGGCAGGCTCTACACATCTGAAGATGGGCTAGTTCCAGCCTCCCCATGCTTGAACTGCCTCTTGAACTTTCTCTGATTACATCATTATATATAATGATACATTATTAGTGCCATCAAGGCATGCAGAGTTGGTCACAGTGCTTACACTCTAAATCTGACAGAAGCAAAAAAGAGGGCAATAGTTTAAACAAAGGGGGAAGTGGAGATGACATTGAGGAGGAAATTGATTGCAGAAAGCTTTATGAAATGAGCGCTTAGATGAAAGAGGGCTCTGAAGAAAGAAAAGAGCTTGTTGGACTAGAAGTTGGGGCTGTTCCAAAATGAGGCCCCTATTCAAGAGAGCATTTCTGTTCAGGGTAGTGTTTAAGCGTAAAGTCAGACATTTGATGCACTGGGGCACATAGACCTTAGGGAGATGTATATAAAGGCACAATGAGAAGGAAGAATCTATGGGAATGTAAGAACAGGACAACAAGAGGCCTCATTGTTTGTGTTCAACAAGGTCAAAGTCAGCAAAGTAATAAAATGCGTGTGTGGGAGATTAGGGTTCTAAGGGAGATCATAGCAGAGGTTCAGGAGAAACTAGCTGCTGGAGTGAGAAGGCTTGCATGGAGAGGTGCTGTCTTTCACTAAATAAACCAATATGCTGGTGGGCAGATGAACTTTTGAGCACATGAACCTTTCTCCAAGGCCTTACTAACATTGTTTGGAGACCTGGACAAAAAGAAAAACAAATACACACCTTTTCCACTCTCACACATTTTTAACTCTTTACTTCCTTAAATAAATGGCTTACTGTTTGTACTGTTGTAAAGCATGGACTTGACCATGAGGATTTTGCACTCTGGAGGAACGTTGAAGGTCTGTTTAGAAAGAGGAGAATGCTAGCAGCAGACATGACTTCATCCACAAACAACATGACAATGGGCTTAAGGGATCTTGCAAACTCAAACCTCTCGTTTGATTTTTCTTATTTCTGTGTAATTGAATTTGAGCTTTCCAGCTATCCTTACTGTGTTGTATGGCTACACAAACAGGAGAAATAAAACTATGAGGAAAAACACGAGGCTGACCATTAGGAGGAAGAGAGCAGTGTGAGTAGGAATAAAGGAACAGAGAACAAGGATCACCTGAGGGGCATACAGCTAATTTAAGATGAAGGAGACAACCTGCTCTTGATGCCTTTACCATACGCTTACAGTTTGATGGAGTTTGAATACACAACATCTGCTGTACTAGCCTCACTTACATTTTTATCTCTCTTCTGAGTACTGTATAATATGAAGATTGTTTGAATTTTTTAAAAGATGGATGATATAGAAGTATAGTGTAGGCCATGGACTAGGCACAGGACTCTCTCAGTGGCAAAAGCCTCCATATCCTTGACATGAAACAGGTGGTGCATGTTTCAAGGGGCTGGTAGAACAACTAAGAAAAATGCCTCTGAATACCGTCTTTCTTCCCCAAGAAAAGAAATCCCAGCCTTAAAACTTCCAACAACCTTTTATTTAACTCAGATATATTGCACACACGTGTGGTGCGTGTGGTTTCTATGGTATATATGTTCTCCACTTGCTCATGATGCAGTTATTTGACTGAGCACCCTTAAATTCAATATGACAAATCATTTATCTGCATATTCCTCTGCATAGATGCAAATTAGAAAGAGTCTCATCACATAAAATTCAGCCACTCTTGGAACTGGCTTTGGTGCACAGCTGAGTAAGGGCACCTTCTCTGTAGTTGCTGAACTGCAAGCATGGCGCTGAAGTTGCTGAAGGATCTGGACTTTGCCAAGCTGTGCAAAGCAGTGCAACTTAGGGCACTCCGTTCTGTTCAAACCACCATGATGCATGCTGATGACTGGTGGGCGGTGACCTGTAACACCGTGGTTTAACATCTTTGTCCTTTTTATTTAAAAGTGAGCCTGTAATAAAATTTCACTGCAGAATAGAAGTTGTGTCAGTAACAGTGGGAGGTAGAACAGAGTTTAACAAGAGAAACAGTAGGCTAGTGAATAAACTGTTAGTGGAGGTGTGAGTTACTGTGTCTTTGCCTACACTATTTGAATCATTTGCTTTCTTAAAATAAAAGAGCTGTTTATTTCAGACTGCATCTTACAGCTACCTTAGCTGTCAGAAGTCAAACATAAAAATATTCTTTCTTCCAGAGGGAGTCATTCATCACTCAACCAGTAAATATTACTCACTCCATTGATTATACTGTGATTATATTTTCTCTTTAAATAGCTGTTAGAATTGGGTATAAAAGACTCATTTGTTTCTACTATAGATAGTCTCTTTCTTTAAATGCTTCATTGTTTTGAATTAGTCATTGCAGTTTGCACAGCTGAAATGCCAAATGTGATGCCTTTCTGGGTGATATCTGGGAGTTATCTTACTCAGTCTTTCTCCTCTTTATTTTAGGGCCTTCCAAATCTTATACAAAGATTTTAGGAGTTATTACTGTCACCCCTTTGTTCAGAGATGCAACTTAACTTTCTGCAGCACCAGAATTCCCAAATAATTCTCAGAGACAAAAAAAAGGGCCTCAGCTCTAGTGAAGTGATTTTTATCTGTGTCTGGAGACCCGAGTCTCAGGCATAGCTCTTCCTTGCCTTGCTTTCTTCCAGCATTTCATGCACTGTCAGCTGAGGATAGGGAAACCCCACATAAAGTGCATTAAAATTTGCAGGTGGCAGTAAAAACTCCCTTTAATCGAGCCAATCCCTCCAGGTTTGAGTGCTCTTTCTAGATAGAAACTGCCAGGCAGAAGAACTGCCCATAAATATTGAGCAGCCTATGAACATTATCAACCCATGGACAACCCGTCATGTGGTTAATTAATTAGACTGAATACTAATTAATTAAGGGACATCCTCAGTGATTCTGTCCAGAGCCAGCTCAGCAGCACTTGCACGGCCTGAGGCCTGAGCTTGCTGCTTGCCTTCACACAACACTGTGACAACATGCAAGGGAGCCATCAAAACACTGGGAACAGTCCTGAGTGTGCTGTATGGGATTTTACCACCACCTGGGTATCCCTACAGAGCAGAGTGCTGGCTGAGTGTAGGTCTGGCAACCCAGCACAGAGCCTAGGGACTTCTTTGTTCATTGTCCATGTCTGTTCTCTCCAGACCCCTCTCTCTTGCCTTCACTACTCCTCTGACAGTACAAAGCTCTCCCACCAGCCAGCTAAAGTTTTACTGATTCTTTTGAGGATGCTCTTAGTATCCTGCAGAGCAGCAGGGAACTTTCCAGCTGCAAGCAGCCTTAGAGACCTTTGCTGTACACCAGACTTCCCATCACTACACTTATCATCTGCGGCACAGAGGCTTTTGATGGAACTGGAGCTTGTCTTGCCAATGGCCAGTCTGTGTGGGAAGAAGTTATTCAGGCCACGTAAGGGTAGGAAACTGTCCTCAAGTCTTTTCTTTCAATCCACCTCAAAGACATTTTTTAGGCTTGTTGCTGTGTGAGAAGGCCACCCTAGCAAGTCTGTCTTTGGAAATCAAAGTTTCTTAAGCCTGGAAACGAGGTAGAAATGTTTTGCACTTTCGCAATGTCCAAGCACTTATCTACCATATGTGTGTGAGTGAACAACAGTCTTGTGGTCACATCAAAAATATAGTATGTTACAGCTTGAGCTATAACTCATGAGCTCATTTTAAGCAATTTTAATGGCTCTGAAAGTGATCTGTGACATTTTATTAAAAGACAAACATCAACTGTTATAGATATGCTAAGTCATGGCTGTAAGAGAAAAACAAAACTGAGCTTAAAGTCAAATTTTCAAAAGTATAAGTAAAACATTAAATGAGATAGTCTGAGGCTCTCAAGTTATACTGAGATTCACTATCTTCAAATTAGGAACCACCTGTTCTTCATAACCGTCTGTTTGTAAGAATGAGGAACTCTGAGTTTAATTAAGTAGCATGTGTGGGTGGAAAAGGCTTTCTGACAGTAGTGAGATTATTAATGGACATCTATATTGAAGTTCTTTGCATTTTTGAAAGGCTAATTACAATGTAAATTTAGTTTTAAATTATTGCTTTGCTGTGGGATGGAAGTTTTCATTTATTATTAGGCAGATTTTTTTTCAGATCCCAGGAAAACATTGGTTTGTCTGTATAAGCACTCTGTGGTCTCTTATTTTTTCCTGATTTACACTATTTGCTAGTGGTTCAATGTGCTGTAAAATATACCTCCGTCCCTAGTTTCATTATTTTTATAGGTTTTGAGGTTTTTTTTGGTTTTGCCCTGCAACACTTTAAGGTTTCAAGAAAATGAAAGCCAAGCTTTTTTAAAAAAGGCCTGCGGCTGAAATCTGGAAAAGGTGAACTAGTCTTAAGAAAATAGCACTCACTGACCTCCTGGTACATTAACATTTTAACTCCTAGTTTATTACACGTAGGTGGTAATGTTTGCAACATAAACCCAAATATGTGGGATGCCAGACCATGTTCTGCTGTAGTGAACCCAGAGTAATTCACATCTAGTTTGTCAGTGCCCAGAAGGAAAACAAGCCTCAGCTGTTGGACTCCAGCACACCCAGCCCTTCCCTTGGACATAGCTCAAACTACAGGAAAGGCAGTTTGGGCCCATGCTTCGAACCAATGCAATGCATGACTTGAACTCTCCCTATTTCCTCACCTGAGAAGTTTGAATTTGGCCCTGGCACAGGTTTGAGGTGTGAGCCTGAGAGGTGCAGGCAGTGTAGGTTGGTCAGTGGAGGGTCTCACAGACAGAAGAGGGTCTTTTGCATCAGGCATGACATGCCCACACGGTGTTTGCAAGCAGAGGGAAGAGAAAGGCAATGAACTAGCACACCCGCGGACATGTTACTTGGCCTGTTTCTGCAGTGACACAGAAAGCAGTTGGCTGAACATCCGCTCTAGTTCGGGATTTTGTGTGCTGGGTGTTATTAGATGAAAGAGTGCTCTCTGGAATGGGCTGCAGCCTGCCTGCCATTGGGCACAGGGTCACTTCGAGGCTAGTAGGAAATAGAAACCTCTGATTCCACACAGACTACATTAGAGATCTATCTGCTTTGCCACTGATGGATAACCTGAAGTTTACAGATGGGAACAACAGGAAAAGATAAAATATCTGGTCACATCTGAAGGACCTGCAGAGCATGGTAACTCAATTGTATGCAGTAAGTGCTTTGCTAGCATCGCCACTGATAGAATTCAATTAAAATCTATTAGCATAACAAGCCATACAAGGGCTGCCAGAGTGCAAGGAAGTTAGAAAGCAGCTGACTGGGACTAGGAGAGGACTGATTTGACAATCTTGATATTTTCTGTTCCTGTCTCATTTAATACTGAATGGTGAAAAAGTGCCGATCTGCCCAGTGGCATTTTTTCTCTACCTTTTTCTTAAGTAAGAACTACCTCATAGAGATTTCTGAGGCCTACATCCATAATCTGTCAGCCTTAAGGCTCTCTTGAAAGAAAATAAGCACTATATGGCTCTTGTTATGAAAGTTGCACAGTGCTTGTATTGCTGGGGGTGGGTACCCAGAGCAGGAATTGTTTGATTGTGTGGGAGATCTGATTAGGTATTCGTTGAAGTCTCCTTGGACTTATAGTGTGTAGCTGTCTACAGTTTCTTTTCAGAACATCGAAAATAAAACAGAGCTGTGAATTAGAGTAAACTACTTTCTCTAGTGATCTCTGAAGCAAAATTCTCATGGATATTGAGGAAAGCAGCCCTTCACTGAGCCCAGTGATGCATGAAATACTGGAACAGTGTGTCTACGAAGGATTTGCCATGCCCTGACAATTGCCCCCAGTTTGCCTCACTCACCCACCGACTCTATTTCTCCACGTGTGGGGGCGTTTCCTCTAAAGCTGCACGCCACAGTGCAGAGCTTCTTTCCCCTGGCCATGGGTCCACACAGCTGGGGCTGGCCTTGCGAGCGAGCAGCTGCCACAGGCTACAGGGGAAAAAGGAATCTGCCCTATCCCTGGGTCTGCCCATATCCATTACTGGGACTGGAGTTTTTTAAGAAGACTGGAAAGAAGTGATCAATAGATATCTTTAAATTCTTAGAAAAACAATAAATTAAAGTTAAAAGGTTAAGAGCTTAAACAAAACTTCTTCAAAAATAACCTAACCTGGAGTACTGCATCCAGTTCTGGGGCGTCCAACAAGAGGACAGGGACCTGTAGGAGCAGGGCCAGAGGAGGGACACAGGGATGATGAGAGAGTAGGAGCACCATTCCTATCAAGACATGCTGAGAGAGTTGGGGTCATTTAGCTTGGAGAAGAGAAGGCTCTGGGGACACCTTATAGCACCTTGTAGTGCCTGAAGGATGTCAGGGCACATAGTGATAGGACAAGGGCTTTAAACTGAAAGAGATTTAGGTTAGATATAAAGAAGAAATTCTTCCCTATATGGACAGTGAGGCACTGGCACAGGTTGCCCAGAGAAGCTGTGGATGCTCCATCCCTGAATGTGTTCAAGGCCCGGTTGGTTGGGGCTCTGAGCCTCCTGGTGTAGTGGAAGGTGTCCCTGCCCCATGACAGGGGGGTGGAACTGGATGATCTTTAAGGTCCATTCCAACCCAAGCCATTCTGTGATGACATTCTATGGCCATTTCAATACAGGAGAGATGCTTTGCCCCACATTGGTTCTCAAGGTGACCCTTTGCCTCTTGGGCACAGTAATACTTAGCAATGTCACAAAGATACTGTGTCACTGATGAACTTCCTTATGAGTTCCTGAGATGACAACTTGTATAATAATGAAAATAAGATTCATCTTTATTTTATTCCATATTCCAGCTAAGGGCATATTTTGTGAAATGGGAGAAAACAGTATGAGAATTTCATTTTAACTAGTTTTTCCTTAAAGTATCTTTTGTCTGGTTTTTATGTGTACAATAAGGTTTCCTTCCTTGCTCCATAGCTGTGTAGTCATTCCTTCTTGTGTTATTAAAACTGAGAAGAAATGCCTTTAGGTGAAAAGCAACTTATTAGTATGTTAGGTCGTGCTATCAGGAATAGATCCTGATTTATATGTCACTATTTGGGAATGATATTAACTCAAATTACCTTTGTAGAATGAGAAGATACATGTAAATTACAGAAAAATAACTGCAATTTAACAAGATAAAGCCATTTTGTTTTACCTACACCCTCTTTAAGGTAGAAATAGCAGTAACATTATTAAATTATCCCAAACCCATAGATTAGTATAAACTGTTACCTGACTGCAATATTTTGGAGAGAATTATTAAAGAATTATTTGGTGTTATTCTATGAGTTAATCTAGCTTTGTGCTCATGCAGCTCATTTCAATACAGTGCCATAGTTTATTTAGGAATAAGTCCACAGACTTATTTTGCAGTCTTAAGTTTAATACCTTCCCACAGATAAAACAAAACAAATCAGTTATTCTCCATTTTGCCTGGAATAACTTTTTTAGTGCAGGTAGGTCAAATGGATAGCAAGAAGCTTTGTATGAGATTTTCCAATGCTTTTGCATTTAAAGTTTTTATTTGATTATCTTGTTGCAGGGTGGAGTCGAATGTGTTTCAAATTTTGCAGTGAATTGTTACAATCTCAGATGTCTTTTGTAAGCTTCTTGGCATCGATAAGTGTGATTGTGGTTTTGAACCCGGCTTATAAGGACAGCTGTAACACAATCATTCCTCCCTCTCTGCACATCACCCCCCAGGCTCTGACTGGGGAATACCCCGAGTTAGCCAAAAGATGCACATAGAAGAAACGCTTTGTTTTTAACAAATGTACAAAGAAACACACAAATGCAGTGTTTATTCCTGGAGGCTAGTATTTTCAGGCTTAGTTATATGCTTGCATTCACATATTTTAGTCCCCAAATCTGTCACAATTTGCCAAAGAAGTTACAGCATTCTCAGCAACTCTGTAGCCATGGCAAAGAATCAGGATGCTGATTTAGCCAGCTAAATTTGCACCTGCAAATTTACTGGAACACTGTAACTGTAGAAAATAATGAGTTCAGAAAATGTCTTCATGATTAGGTCCACGTGAATAATTGACTTTTAAAAAAATGTTGGCATCCAATTTTTGTAATTGCTTTAGATCAGACTTATTGTCCTGCTTAACAAAATTATTTCTTTTCCCTTCCTCAAAATTTTGATTAGTTCAATTAAAAAAAAAAAAAAATCTGTAAAAAGAGGAGACAAAGACTGAGATTCAGAAAACTGCTTGAGGATGCAATGATGTTGTTATTCTCCTCTTGTTCAGTAGCTCAGTGCCTAAGAACCCTTCCCTGAATGTCAAGAGACTGGTTCAAATCCTTCTCAGACCTGCTAAATTTTAAGCAGGAATCTCTTTTAGGTGGGTTTTCTAACTAGGCTGTAAGTACTTGGAACATGAACTCAGTCCCTTCTCGTGGGATTGCAGCTGTACTTTGTACTTGGGACTGCTAAAGTGTTTCATGTGGAGGATGATTCCACAGGCTCTTGGTTAGAGCACATGCCTGAGGCTTGCTCCAGAGAGTATTTTTTCTGCTGAATATAATAAAAATATCACTGGAAAAAGGACTATGCCAAAAAAATTATCTTCTCCAATGGCAGTTCCTTCCTTGGGATGAGGGACTTGTGGTGTCTTTTCTGGCAAAGAACGGAATACATTCTGCATTCTGCATCATTTGCATCCCTTTGTAAAAGGAAGATCAAAACTGCATCCTTTCCTCCTTGTGATTTCCCCTCTCTTCCTCTTCTCTCATCAGGTATTTTTAGTGGCATTCTTTATGTTAACTTGCAAAACTAAACATAAATGGAGATTTTGAAGGTGAAGTTACACTTTCAGCTATGTTACAATTCCTTAGCAGAGCTGTAAAGACCCTCTGTTCCGATACTGTGCTGCTCCTTTCCCAAGTTGACTAACAGATCACCCTTCTTGCCAAAACACACCCTGCAGCCAATTGTCACACCAGTATATAACTGGTAGCTATCTTAATGCAGCCTTGGAAAGATGAACAGTGCGTATAGCAATATTTTGGCATGAATATTAGCTGTTTAGATTTTCACATGTACTGTTTTAGGGAATGTGTGGTCTCCTACCCACACCTTGAAACAGTTAAGAAATGGCATAAGGCCAGTTAAGAAGTGTGACTGAAATATCACATGAAGGGAAAGAATTTGGAGCATGGCAGTATCACTATGTAACAGGTCCACCATATAAAGGTGAAAAATAGTCAGGAGGAATATGAAATGAGAGGAAGAACCATCCATTTCAAAGAGTAAACTGATTGTAAAATATCCAGATTCAACTTTACATTTATAGTAAGGCAACAGCACACAGCTATCCTTCCTCCAGTTCTTGTAGTTGACACTTCAGTCTGGCACAGCCATCGAAAACTGTAGGAAACGTGTCAAAGCTGGGAACTCCGTGGCTGTGAGGAGCAAGCTGCCATGCAGAGAGAATGCTGTGCAGTCCCTTCATCTGACAAATCACATGAGATAGGCTGAAGCCTTCAAAGTTTCATGCTTGCTCTAACAGGGATTTTTAGAAATTAAAAAGTGCTAGTTACGTCAGGTGTACGTTTTAAGTGGCAAAGAAGCTACCAAGAGAATCCCTAGATGAATTTGCACCTTGTTGACAAGCTTCATGTGATGTGCACAGCTGCTTCAAATGCAGGCAATCATTCCTTCTTCAGGAACAAAACTCTTTGATGTGGCCCTGATCTGAGAAAGCCATTAAGCCCATCTTTAAATATGTGCATAACAATCTAAAACAAAGAGGCTTTTCAAATGAATCTGGGTCATCTGTGGAGATACATCTAACAGAAATTATTAAACACAGCCTAGAAAGTAGTGATTGCAAAAATAGAAAGCCAGGCTGGGCTCCCAGGGGCCTCAGGCTTCAAAATGGCTGAGTTGCTTAGCGCTGGATGAGCCTGCTCAGGGGCACACATCTTTACACTTAAACCTGCTCAGTAATTCTGCACTGGTCTTTTGGGAGGGGACAGGAAGGGGGAAAAGTGGGTTTTTCTTGAAATGTTAGTTTTACAAAAGGTTTAATCTGTATGGACACCAGGGCAGAGGAAAGTAAGGCAGGGCTGGTGAGAAATGCACCAGCATAGGAGGGACAAATCCAAGGCTCCTGGGCTGAATTCAGACAGTGTGACCAGCTCATCTGCTACCCCAGAGCCAGTCCTATGTTCTTTCTTCTCTAGACGCAGTTGAATAGCAGGCAATAGGGCATGAGAACCACTCCAGCTGCTCAGAGGCTGCCCCCATGCTGTCTGCCTCAAAAGCCACTAGGTTTTTCCATGGGGCTCCAGCTGCATTCCAATGCATGTACATGTAGAATCACTGTAGTAGGGCTGGAGAGGGCACCTCTCAACCTTTACTCTCCAGGGCAGAGGGTGGCACTGCTGCAATTGGCCACAGGGTCGGCTACAGCCCTGGAAGAAAGGCAGGGCATTGCCACGTCAGGGAAAATAAGCATGGCTGGAGACAGCCTTCTTGCAGGGCTGCATGTTCTGCGCAAGGTCACTTTCCTTGTGAGGGAACCAAAGCCAGGCGTTCTGGACTCACCCCACAAGCTATTCCTTTCAGTTAGGTATTTTCCCCTTAAATAAGCAGGACAAAAGGGATGTGATATGCTGAATCATTTAGGGAAAAAAATCACCCTGTCAAATGGATTATCATCAGCTAAGCAAGGCCCTGGAGGCCAAAACCTCAGTCTCTAAATTATACATGCTGAATGCCTATGCTTTTACTGTATTGTTGAGGCAAAGCCTGCACAGTGGTTTCAGGGACATTAAACATGAAAGAAAAGTTATATCACAGCTGATACTTGCCCAGTGATTCCACCTTAATCTTGGGAATAGCAGGTGTCCTAGACATGAAGAGTCCCTAGCAGGGAGAGAGGGAGGGGATTTGTAATCGTTGGCAGAGATGCCTGTGGGGTCAGTCAGTTGCTAAAACATGAAAGCATATAAAAGCAGGGAACTGTGAGTCTCCTAGAAGAACGCGCACTCTGCACATGAGAGCAAACAGATGCATTCTCAGGAGGTGGGTGTCATTCTTGCTTGTGCTACTCACTTCTCTGACATTTCCTCTGTTTAGTGTCTACCTTTTTCTCATGATTTCACTTTCAAAGCTACCTGTGCACATTAGCAGATGGTTGACTTTCTGTCTATATTTTCTTTCCAGGAGGTGCTCAGAGTCAAAGTTTAAGTGAAAACACTCCTGAATTTGGCTTAACACCTGACATTGTCTGGGTTACTTCAGGTTTGAATGTGACACTTGCAAAATTGCACAAATAATTTTCTTATTGGAAATTGTTCCTGGCAAGTTGCATTTCAATCACAGGGATTATATCCCAAGCCAGCTATTCTCCAGTGAATGATATTATTCTAACCCAAAACTTCAGATATTAAATTAACAGTTTCTTACCCAGGTGTTAGAGGAGGGGGAATGTGAGATTCTGGTGTGTATCTCTGGAGAAGAGCTGCAGCTTTTCCCTTCCCACTGGGTGCAGCTGCTCTTCTAGGATCTTCTAAGCTGACTGCACTGATCTTCCTGGGCTTTTTCTGCAATAAGTCCCTTTTGATTCTCCTACTGAAATGCTGGGTTTTTGACTGTTTCTGTGGCAATCACTATCTGCAGTGGTAACCCCATTCACTGTGCAGTAACACAGCCTCTGAATAGAGCATTTTGTTACGTGCCTTTCAGAGGAAATTCATTTCACCTGAGGAAACATGGAAAATAACCTGTGAAGCACAGGGAATGGAATAGGGCCTTGATCCTGCATTCCCTTCATTGCAAAAAGGTCACATGGTGCTTTGCATAGATGCACTAGGAAACACGAAGCCCCATCAGCATCAAGCATTTCCACATCCTCTTTTTGTTTGTGAACATGGGCGACTGGTACAGCTATTTCAAACAGTCTTGCATCTTATACCCAGGGGAGTCCAGAGAGATGGTTCCTGCACTCTGCTCCTTAGGACAAGCCTGTAAGCACACAGGCTTGTGGTACTGAGCCTGTACTCTGACAGAAGGAGGCCAGTGTAGGGCTGGCTGTGCATGCACAAGGTTTTGACATGCAGGAGCTTCACACCTCTGGTAACTGCCATCAGGACTTTTACAGCAACTCTGCTCTGCTCCAGGACTCTGATAATAAGCTGCCCCCTTACTCTGAGCAGTAGTATGATTGAGTCCCCATTTAAAAATCATATTGATTTTGATAGGAGTTTTGATAGAGTATGGCCATTGACAGAGTGCCAGATTTGGCTGTTAATCTTCAGGATTGCTTCTTTCTGCTTGGTTGAGCATATGCCTCATGTTTGCTGTCCCCAGTGTGAAGGATTTAGGAACTGTCAATATCTCTGTTGACATATGAAGCACTAAACACAGTGGGAGCAAGATGAACATTTGGGTCACTCCTGCTGAGGCCTGGCATTTTTACTGGGGTAATTTAACAAGTCCCCACCTTCTATCCCCCTGTAAGAGCCTATTGTCCAGGAATAGAGGCTGGGAAATCTTTTGGTTGCCTGTTCCTCTGTTGCCGGTGCTGCGACTTCACACTGAAACAGAAGCTGAGATGTGGGGTGGCTGCAGGTAACGACACCATTCCATCTCCTGCCTTTGCTGTGTGGGGTGGTCTCTGTCAATCCAGCCGTCCTCGGCCAGGCATTGTCCTTTGACGTGCTCTGCAGAGCTGTGCCTGCTTGAGCCCAAATCAGGTTGTCAGCAGCAGAGTGGGGTCTGAATTTCAGAGGCATTGGGGACCCAGTGATGCCATCACTCCTGGAGTGCTCCCTGCTCCTGAAAGGTAACGTCTGTTTATTGAGGGTTCTTTGGAAACTGTTTCATGTGTCTGTGTGAATTTACCATGGGTGCCCTATTTCAGTAAGAATGAACAGCTTCTGCTAGATGTCTTTAAAGACTGCAAGTGTTGCGGCTGAACTAACAGGTACATCAAATATACATGGGAAATAAGACTTTTAGAGGGAGTGATTCCTTTTTATTTATTTTTTTAAGTCATGCCTGGCATTTTTGCCACAACCTTAGCTGACAAAGCATATTCTATCACATTGCCTCAAGACAGCACAGAAGATTAATGTTTGGAATATGCTAAGCTCTGAAAAAATGTAACGATAAAATCAGAAAAGTAGTTCAACATGTCCCTGAAGCTCTTAACCACAAGTGATGACATTCTAATCTGTGGGGAAATGCAGGACAAGCACCATCAGCCTTTCAAAGGGGTGTGTGTCACAGTGCAGAGGGTGAAGAACCAAGGCTGAATTTGGAAAATGGTCACTGTGCTTGCATGGTGTTCTCCAAAAAGCAGAAAATCCATCAGTGCACCAAATAAAATGCTGCTTTCGGCTAAGCTGGGTATAGGATGCATTTCTAACTCTTCCTCAGAAGTTTCAGTGTGACCTTGGGGCATATGCATCCCGTTCCCACATCTATAGAAACGGGCACATGAGTAATCGTTTTCACTGCTTCCTTTGTGGGCTCTGCCGAGCCTGGAAGCATGGCCCACAGACAGGAGCAGAGAGGCACGCTGCATTTGTATAAATGCTAATTGTGCCGGGCTCAGGTTTAGGTGCTCTACTCTCATTTGTATGCAAACACACAGGAAAACAAGACGTGCAAATGTGGTTCATCTGGCAAGGTGGGAGCGGGCCACAGCGAGGTCACAGCCGTGGCGCAGTGGCTCTGCCTGCTGCGGTCTGCCAGAGGCCATGGGCAGAGACCCCCCACACAGCACGGAGGCAGTAACGCAGCGCTTTCTGAGGCAGTCTGCTTCTCTTCCCTTTAAATTGCAGCATGCCATGGAGGGGAAACGGAGTTGCAATAATTAGCTTCAGAGTCAAGAGGCCTCAAAAGCCAAAGCTGTTGATTTTTGTAACAGCAGAGCAGTTTCGGTATCCTTGCTGCAGCTGAAGAGAGCTTGGCTTGAGCAAAGCCTGTGGGAAGATTGGTCCCAGCGCCTGTGCTGTTTCCAGCTGAGGCAGGAGAGCTAAGCAAGGCCAGGAGAGCAGAGGTGGAAGGTTCCTTGCCCACAGGAATGGTGTCTGTGTAGATGCAGCCCTTCGGGGAACTGCTAGTTCTACACAGGGTTGGTGGAAAGGGCGTGACAGGTTTTACTTAATTTCTGACAAACTGAACTTTATTTACACTACAGAGAAAGGGAAGTGACTCTCACTGACTTTTACTCTAGGACCAAAGCTAAAGAAGGACAAGAAGGCTTGGCACAGGTTGATTCCAAGCAGAGGAGGAGGCAGATGCAAATGCACTGCCGCTGGTGTTGTTTTGTTATGCTGTTCCACAGCAAAGCCCTTAGCTGTCATCTAGGCATGCATAAATAGATTGGTTTATTTATATATCACCACTGACTATAGTAACTCATGATTTTATCTGACTTGCTTGAAATG
Organism: Eulacestoma nigropectus; assembly: GCA_013397775.1. Classification (NCBI taxonomy): domain Eukaryota; kingdom Metazoa; phylum Chordata; class Aves; order Passeriformes; genus Eulacestoma; species Eulacestoma nigropectus. Next base: position 1,190,795 of record VZTE01000618.1, read on the forward strand.
ATGATTCTTTTGAAACAAATGCAGAAGTTAAACAAACAAACAAACAAGCAAGCAAAAACCAAACAAAAAAAGCAAGCCAGAAAGCCCCCAGCCAAACAAAAGAATGCTGTAACTGTAAAGCTGAGCAAGATGATCCCAATTGGAAAATGTCCTAAAATTCGAATTAAAAAAAAAAAAAGAAACATGTTCTTTTGGATTCTGAGTCTTTACAGCACAGTGAAAACATATGACTTAAGAAGTCTCTGGCCCCAATACATGCAGGTCTTGCTTGTTTGTTTTTTAACAAAAACTGAAATGTTTATAAGTTGCCTCCATCTGCTGGGCTCTAAACATGGTATTAAGTAACACGAGATTCGGTTTTGCCCATTCACAGTTTTATCTTAAGTTGAGCTTGTCAGCCAACAAGGGAGAAGTTTGCATTTGCTATGAGGTTAGGACCATAAAACTGACTAAGTCAAGGAAAGAAAGGAACCTAACAATATCTCAAGTATGCCCATTGGATCAGGAATACTACACACCATCAATTGCAAAAGAATACTTCCTTTTCAAAGCTGTCCCTGTGGCTTCGTAAGCTTTTGCCTCTGCCAGAAATGCAAGGAGTAATAAAAGAAGACATGGTTCTAAATGCTATAATGGATCCAAAGGGAGCACAGATGGGGCAGATGATTACAGGACTGAACTCCTTGCTATGGAAATGGACATATCTGAATAGAAATTTCCCTTCAAATCTTAACAATGAGGTTACAGCTCTTGAGACTGCACAGTGCTGACCAATACTACTTTTCTGGCACAATTTTCTGTAGTAACTTCAATAAAAATATCAAATTGGTAGTAGCACCTTTCTTTCGGAGACTCTCTGAAAGACCCATGTATGTCAGGACAACTTTGTGGTTGAGCCCTTCTTCCCAAGGTTCTCTTGAGAACAGAGCATCCTAGGAGGAAAAGTGCTAGGAAGTCTGTTAAGGCTTCTAATGTGTCAGCCATCAATCTGGAAACTGTTTATAAAAAGAGAGTAACCCGATTTAATACCTTCAAGTAAGTGTTTTTAAATTATTCAAAATATCCTATTTCAAATCCATCTGAGTCAATTCAAAATTTCAACAAAAGAATTTAAAGGACCATAAATGATACGACTGGCATTATGTGATTACCTCAAAAATCTTAATGACTAAAAAACACATGGTTCCCTGTAAAATTGTCAGATAAATAGGAAAAATGTAAACCATTTCCGTAGCATGTTTCATGTGTTGTAGTAGATATTAAAAACATGAAAAAATATCACAGAGAAGTTATTGTTCACATTTTGCAGCATCCAAAATAGAAAATGCTGCTTTTTGTTCTTTTTATGTTTTGCTTCTAAATCTCTAATCATTATATTCTGATGGTTTATGTGCTTAATCACTGCTCATTAACACTATTTTTCTACACAGCGCTGCTAAAAATGTTTGTTTGCAGTTGCCCTTGTACTTTGAACTGTGCCATTTCCCATGCACAGCATCCTGTGCAGGGAGGCAGAGCATTAATACCCTGTTCAGGTAATTCAGAGAACAGTGACACACAGGCATAATTAAATAATGTCATCAGTCTCTGAAGTGAACTCCCGACGGTGAGGCACTGCATGAGAAACCTCCTAATATGACACCTACGGCTTTCTTACGCAAAACTGACTTTACTGTAATGTATTCCATCAGGAGAGCTGACGTTTAATGGAGAAATCATTATTTTATTTTATTGGCATTTCATGGGTAACGTGGTATGAAGCTTCTGCCCAGTGGATCCTGTCATAAGTCCATCCGGCTCAATTACAGAGCTGTCTCTTCTGTCCTTGCCACAGAGGTGCTAGATCACCATGGTCCTGCATGTTCGGTGTAATGACTTTAGATGGTCTCTGACAACAATGCAGATTTTGTACTGCTGAAGTCCTTCCGAGCTCTCCTCTAAAGCCTCTACGAGTTTTCAACAGCCACTTTGAAGTGCGGGCATCCAAAGCATGACACACTTCAAGTACTGTTCAAGTAACTGTTCAAGTAACGGTGTCCTCAAATACTAAAATATATCTGTCTCTGACATGTCTGTCCCACAGCTGCGACCCTAAGCATTTCTCCCATCACACCATTCTCACCACAGCCATCAGGTGACATAAGATCCCAATTCTGAGGAAAATGGCTGGGAGAGAGGCTCTTCAGTGTTGCCGCTGCTCCAACATCAGGTAATGGGCAATATGTACCACATGGGTTGTGACAGCAGGGTGAGGCTCCAGCTCCAATATCCATTGCCCTTGTCATATGCTCAAGATGGCTTTTCTCACAGCAAAGCTGGACACATTTGCGGTGCTGCCATCTCAGATAACCAATGGAAAAGCAGAGAAAGCTGGGACAAAGGACCATTGCACTGGGGTGCCATACGTGGCTTGGCTTAGCAGCTTCCTCAGGCTGTCATTCCTTGACAAGGTTTTTTGCTCCTTTACAGGTCTCCTGCCCTTACTACTCCTGCTATGTTACACATGAGCTTGTGGGTTCCTCCCTCGTATCCCTCTTGCAGTCAGGTTTGCTTTTTTTTGCCCATTCCTCACTCTGACTCCTTGCCTCTCCTGTACTGTTTTCTTTATCTATTTAATGCTGTTCTCATGATTATGGTATTTGGGCACCAAGCAACTCGAATAAACTGTCTGTTTCATTGGCTGAAAGTGTTCCCATTTATGTTGGTTGCCTGGTAACAGCTGTTGTAACTGAAGTTGCAAAATTTTTAGTGAAAAAAGAATCCCGTGCTCCCAAACAGCCTGAACTTGAATAAAACTGCAAACAACGGAGCTGGAATTTTCCACGCTTTGGGGCTCTCCAAAGCTGATCTCTCGCTGTCAGCTTGAAAAAGTTCAAACAAAACCAAGTTCAGCCTCCTTAAAGTCCTGTGGGGGAGAAAGCAGAAAGCCTCAGTTAAGTCGCTCCTTAACTCCTGTCCTTGCCGCACTCACAGGAATGCAAATCATTACCTGAGCCCTGCAGCTGGCTGGAGGCTGCCGGAGAAGCTCGCTCTTGGCTGGAGGGTGTTCCTGACTCTCGAAATGGCAACAGAGGCTCTATCTCTGTTTGTCTCTGCCAGTGGTTTCCACCCTGCAGGATTCAGTTTTGAAGCTAAAAGATGTTTCTAATTACCAGCCTTTCCGAGGCGGGCTGGGAGCTGGAAGGCTGCGTGAATTCAGCTGAGCTGAGAAGACAGCAGAGGGTGTTGGCAGCCAGGCACGTTCCCCACTTTCTACCTGGGATGAAACCTTTGTGGCTGCTTGCTGCGGATCTGGACGGTGCAGGCAGTACCGCCTCAAATCTGGCCCGCCTGTGTCCCAGAGCCCGTCTCATACTTTGTGCCTCCATGGACTGGGAAAATACACTGAGGAGCAGAGTGATAAGAAGGTGATTTTCCTGCTGAATAAGCAGCTTTAATTCAAAGCCGGAATGCAGAGGCGCTGAGTAGCAGCGGTGCATTGCAAAGACTGTGTCAGCTCTTGGGTACATGGCACCCTTTGCTGTGGGCTCTGACAGTGTTGGGATGCCTTCTCTTGGACCTACCACAAAACAGCATCAAAACATCTCCCCAAATTACTCTTAGATTCTACAGTACCATGTAAAAGCCCTAATCCTTCTGCTGAGCAGGGAGCACCCAGACTTTGCAGACACAGACTTTCACGTGACCATAAAATTAAGTTCAGGGCCAAAATTGTAACTGCTGCTGGAAACTGTGGAAACAGATGAAAAACTAACTTCTAACATTATAATGAAAAACCCATGCTATAGAAAACATGAAGAAGGAGCAAAAGATTTCATGGGCCAGTTACAGTAAAAAATAAGAATTTCCACACTTTGTTGCATTAATTGAAAAGAATCTAAAACCACTGATAGCATTATTTCATAGTATTACTAATGATTATTCAGTGTGCAGTTATTTAATGATGAATCGAAATAAAAACAAAATTAGTATGACCAGATCATAATCTATTTTTAAAAATACAAATGAGTTGTTGAAAAAGCAAGCAAAAGAAATCAGCATGTGTTTGTTTGTTTGCTTTTTTCCTTATGGAATTAGTGGGTGTATTTCATTCCCAAAGCGTAGCAGAGGGCAAAAAGAACATTTTGCCATCCATTTAATATGAGTTCTGGAGGGGTGAAAAGCTGTTCTTAATGCCAACATGAAAACTTCCCCTCTGTGTTTGTCAATATGTGCACAGAGGATGGTGCGTGTAGGGTTAAACTACAGAGTGTTTCAGGGTAACCTTCTCTTCACAGGAAAAATCATTGAGATTTTCAAGCCTCAAATAAATCCAAACCCCACTTTGGGGAAGCTGCAGATATGCATTTGTGCTTCCCAAAGTTTGGCCAGGGTAGCTGGCTTTGAGGTTCATGAAAATCAGGTGTCTTCCTTGTGAGATTAAAAGAAGAGAAACCAAAGAGCATGATGTTAATGGATAACACTAAACAGTATTTGCTTAAATTGCCATGTCCTTAATTGCTGCTTAAATATAGTGAATCTAAATCATGTATAAGAATTTATTTTTGATCTTTATTGATCTCTAAACATGTTGGGGAAAAAAAAATAGCTGAAAAATATTATTTATCATTTACTTTAAATATCAGTATTACGGCCTCCGGCATTATCTTTGCAGTGACTAGAAGCGTAGGAGTTGTTTTTTCTATTTTGTAGACAGATCCAGCACTTGGTAAATACTTGACATTGTCTATACAGGTACTATCTTCATTTATTTTCTGAAAAAACCCTTTGGCTTTGCATGTAGCTAACAAGAACATTACCTGCACTTTACCCCCAAATTTCAGATTCCTCTTTTTCATCCTATTAAATGATAGCAAAGGTAAAATCTTGTTTGGCCCAAATATAACATTTAATAAAACGGACAGTAGGTCTGCTTTGCAGAGTACTGTTGTTCTGGTTTCTTCTCCTTTTTTGTACCTCTCTTCACAGGTGTCTGGGTTTGGTGCATTGCCTCCTCTTGGTGCAGCACCCAAGCTGGCTGTCTCAAGCCTTGCAGAAGCTGACTTGGGGCAGCTTTGTCCCCAGCAGACATGTGGTGAGTCAGCAGTGTGAGAACCTCTGCAAAGAAATTTTGGAAGAGTCCATGACAAACACGGTTTCCCTTTGAAGCCAGTGACTTCAACAGGAAAGAATTTTCTTCCCTAGCACAGGAAAGATCAGTTTGTTACTGGGACACAGGAGAAAGCTGTCAGCAGAAGTTTATGTCTTGCATCTATTTATTTATTTATCTTTTGTCCATCCCCGGGCTCACCTGCTTTTCTGAAGCCACTCACACTCGTTAATCAGGAGATACCCAGTACTGCTGTGCAGCTGTCTGTGAAGGGTTCCTTTCTTCTGTCCAGCTCAAAATAACATTCTTCCTGGCATTGCCAGGAGTCTGGGTTGCAGGTTTAAATCAAGGCCTTTGCACTGCACTCCTGTTAAGCACAGTGTAACTCCTGCTGATGGGACACTACATGGTGTCCCTCCATTCCTCATATCTTCCATAAAGCATGGGAATGGCTATTCAGGGATAAGGCTCATTGGACTGGCCTCTTTAGCCTAGCCTGTACTGCCAGCTCATCCTGAAAGGCTTGGGACAGCAGAGGTGGGGTTAGGGTGGATGTAACCAAGGAGAGGCTGCATGGGGACTGTTGAGGTGAGGAGAGAGTTTGTCCTGCTGCCTCTGTGCTCACAGGGTGCAGTCAGGGCCGGGTTCCCAGTGGGCACCAGTGCCAGGGGAAGTTGCTGCAGTAAGTGGCAGGTAGAGGAAAACTAGGGGCACAGCTCCAGGCACACTGAGAGGAGCTGGAAAATCTCCTCCTGTTTGCCACACAGACAAGTATAGGTGGCCTGAGTTTCTTGCTATAGCTGGTAGAAAGCTGAGAAATCCCTTAGGAGGAAGAGTGTGATAAAATGAGGGCTTTACACAAAGGCTGGCAAGCTGTGACCAGAAGGCTACATTAATGAGAGGGAATCTATTCCACCTGTGAATCTCCACTGAAGTCAATGTGGGAAGGCCTAAATGGCAGGAATATCTGAAAACCACTTGCAGTTTAATTATTGTCAAAAAGCTCTAAGAAGAATTTGAGTGGCTGAGGAGTTATGCAGTCTGAATATATATCACCACAGCAAAATCCCATTAGATGCAGATGAACCTACAAGAAGGTGATAGCCGGGCTACAGAATAAAATCCTATTCAAAGACTGATGTAATGTATTTTTCCTTTGCAGGGCAGGAGTGAAACTTCAAGTTATTGTGTAAAGAGAGAAAGAAACTTTGGCCCTCAGGGCTGCAGTAGGAAAGATAGTTTAAAAAAAGATCATTAAAGAAAAATCCCTCTTGAAGGCTTTGATGTCTATTGATGCAAGATGCTATTTGTTCTCCTACTGAAGACAGATTTGAAAGACTCTGCAATTACTAATAAATCGCTTGCTATATTGAGCAATTACCAACAATGCAATCATAAAACAGTGCAATAACTAAATAATTATACGCTTGTTAGGTGAATATGTTATTTGGCTTCTTGGAAGGAAAGGGGAAGGAGGTAAGAATACAAAAGACAGGATATTGGATACCACACAAATAGCAACAAAATACACTTTGCAGCCAGAATGCTGAGTAGTTGTAAATATGCAGGGCCAAATGCTAACCCTAGAGAAAATAAGAGCAAGTTTAACTATTGATAGGATTTTTTTTAATAGGAAGATTAATCTGTTATACAAAATACTGAGTATGATGGCTGCAAAAGTTTTCTTCTGTCTCCTGGCCATGTTCTATCCAAACACAGTCCTGAGAGTACCAACTGTCTCAGTAGTATTTGCTTTATTACTCATCCCACTGATAGTAGGCCACTACCTCCACTGGGGCCCCAGGAGTTCCAAGGAGAGCACTGCACTGCAGTCACAAAGGCATATCCTTGCTGTTTACCACGGCCCAGCTGGAGCCACAGGAAGCAGGTTCACACACTCCAGAGGCAGCTCAAACCCCTGCTGATGGATGGAGGCCACTCTTTTCATCCCTGGTAATAGAGGGGAGTGCTCAGGTTGTAGATATGCTGCACTGGGCTAAAAAACCCCAGAGGGATGGGGAGAAAAATGGCAAATGGGAAGCTCAGGTTTCATCAGCAGAAACTGATTATGATGGTAGAGAGACAGAACATTGCTGTTGTTTAGATTTTCCCCTCAATGAATTTATGATTATTCCAGAAACAGCTGGAGAAAACATCTGCATAAATGGATCGCTTCTTGGAAGGAAAGGTGTGTGTCACTTACCATAAGTCAGGCTGATAGCCATTGGCTTGGCTCACTGGTGTTCAGCTGTTGCCTTAGGTGTGAAAGCTGGAATACAATGGAAAAGAATGAAGATTTTGAAATGCTGTTGGGAAATACTGCAAAGCGCTGTAGAAGCAGAAAGCACACTGTATACACTAAAGAAAAATATCTGTTGTTGAAGAGATCAAGAAATCATAGCTGAAGGATTTTGGATATGTTCAAGGATTAGGGACCATCTGGAAAAGGATCATGTGAGGGACTGTCTGTGGTAAAATATTAAAGGAAAGGCAGGCTGCTGTGCATGCCTGACCCAGATAGTTTTGTAGGCACAGTCTACATAAGTAGAGCACAATTTATGGAGCAAGCTGGAGACTGATACTCCTGCAAAGCACAGTGTCATTCTTGGAATATCAAGCAATCCTTTTCAACAGTGATGGCAAAGTACAAGAGGAAGGCAAAGAGAAGTAGGCTGTGAGTACTAGGAGAGCCCAGACTCCAGTAGCCAAGGGCTATGCTCCCTTCCTCCTCCTGAACAAAGGAAAGGAAGGAGGGCTCTGCTCTAATCCTCCTTCTGGCATGCATTTTAAATAAATCCTTTGTGGTCAGGGGAGGGGAACAGACACTTATACACCCTCCTCCTTCCGAAGCTGAAGGTAATGCAGCTGGCAATAGGCAGAGCATCTCTTTCTACTGAGTCCTCTCTCCTCCCTGCCGTGTTGCTAGAGAGATTGATTTGTGATCTCAGAGACCAAAATTTCCTCTCTCTTTGAGTTTCCCCAAGGCTCATCTGGCCTGGGAGCCCACAGGCTTTCCAAGTTTAGAGAAAATCCTTCAGCTTTGGGGAATGAATGGGTAAAAAGTTCTAGCATCTGTAGCTCATATGACTGGACAGCATAAAATAGCCTGAAAGGAAGAAAGGGAAAAGGCAAGAGAAAGTAAACAGAAAACTGAGAATTTATGAGAATCTTTTTAAAAGCCTGCACCTTTAGCTGTGATGTAAATGGTCTTCTCGTGGACTTCGTGCTGAAATAGACATTTAAAAATCACATGTATTAATTAAAATTATAGATACTGGCCAGATTACGGCAAATACAGATGTTGCCATTAGCCGTCACAAACAGTGGCTGAAAAAAAACCCAAACAAAACCAAAACCAACTAATGAAACCCGAAGTAAAAAAATTAGTGTTAAAAGCTAGAAGTAAACAGAATCTAGAAATTACATACTATTAAATAGAAGCCAGTGGTGGCCCTTGAAAGCTCACTTTTTTCTCTTGGATAATCAAAGGCCATATTGTGCCTTTAGGCACAGCTTTGAGTAAGGAGAGATGAATAAATTGCATTGCTCCAGGAGTAGCCTTAGGGTGGGAAGAACAGAGAGCCGGTGTAACATCCCCTCGCTCAGATCAGTAAGCAAATGCAGCTCTGCTGTGCAGCAGTTCCAAGCCACCCTGGGAAGTGAGCCGCACTCTCCTAAGGAATGGTGACAGTGTCCGGCTTCGTGGTCAGGAGAGCAAATCATCACTATAAAGCTGTCACTGGACATGAGAGCATCCCATGGACATGGGCTCTAAAACACATATTAAACACAAGATGTTCTGTATCAGAACTAACTTGGCAGACTCCAGGATCTTAACCTGAATCTCCTTGACCAGTGCTGTAGTAAAGGGCTGAACCTTCGTTTTCTTCTCTACCTCAAGAGAATTCCTCATGTGCAACTGCTAAAGATTTTTGGCCACAAATCCCTGTGAGGAAAAAGTTAAGCATGAGTAATTTTCAGGGCAGCCTATGTGCTCCTGCATAACCTCAATTTACCATATACCCTATTTGTACATTGAGCTACCTGGAGATGAGCAAGATTGTCACGGAGGGGTGGCTCAGACCAAATCCCAGGTGATGGTACACAGCTGATATTATCACAGAGTTAATAAACCTCTACTTTGTAGTTTAGCTGACTGTGGACAATCAGAGTCCAGAGCTAGGCATGCTCTGTGCCATCTCACTGCCCGATAACGTTCCCTGTCACAGAACGTCTTCCACAAAGTGCTGTGTCTTTCTGTGCTGTTGCAGAGCAGAAGAGGACTTTGGTCCTTCTTGGATTTCCTAGAGAAACATCTTATTGATCCTGGGCAAGATACATCACAGCAAGAATGAAACTCTGACAAAGTGATAAATGAGACCTAAGTGTTGGTCATGAACCACATAATCACCCTTCATGCAAAATGAGGTGGAGATTGGAGTGAAGCAGAACATAGTTGTCAAAGTGAAAACAGTGAGTAAGATTCTTTTGAGATACATGAACAAAAATAAAAAAGAAATCTAGGATTATGCTTTTAAGTTAGCTTCAAAAGGCTTTTCTTTCTCTTTCTGTATGTCCTAGAGATTGTATCACTAAGGTGTTTACCTAACTTTGTGGCTGAGAACCATTTTAAAGAAGTCTTTAAATATGTAACTTTTATACATAAATCTCCCCTAAGGCTTTACTAAGATTTTCCTTCCCCTCTGGATTTCTCTGAACATACCTTTGGTTTTTTTGAGGGACTAATTTCTACACCTGCCAAACTTTTAAGAATGTTAATATCCTTTGGACCCATTTAGACAGAGCCATCTCCTGCCCACACTGTAAACAGAGCTTGTTATCAACAGCTCTTATGCTTAATTAACTGTAAACAAATCATTATCCGATGAGCAAAACATTCCTTTCCACACTGTGGGGTGGAGTTTGGCCCTCAGTGTTCAGCTCTTCTGCACTCAGCCTTTTCCTTTGCAGGCGTGCATCCACTGCCAGGTATCCCTGATGCCAGCGGCAGCTGAAGGATGCCCAGGTTCTCGCAGCAGGGGCGGGTGCAGCCCGGCAGGCTGCCCAGCTCAGGAGAGGGCTCGGCCAGCTCTCCCGTACTTGTCCGGGAGTGCCAGCAGGGAGCAGGGATTCTTTCTCATCTGAAGCCCGCCTAAACTAACTGAGCGGATTTTTCCCATCTGGTTCCAGACTTTTATTTTGATATTACGGGGGTGTAGCGCTGGATATTCAAGCGCGCTTTTCTTTCAGATCCTTATAGAGCATAGATATTAAAAAAAAAATTATTTCTGGAGCTAAATCAATATAGTTATATGAGCAGAAAGAAAATCCAAGGTGAACCAGGGGTGGCATCATGAATGGGAACCGAGAATCATGCTTTGCAAGTCTCACATTTCTTTATTTATTATTTCAACTTTAAATTAGGTTCAAATTAAACTTTCGCAAGAACCTGATTTTATATAGATTGTAAACAGATTTTTTATATTGTGTTTTAAAAAATTCTACCGCAGTCTCCAAGAATATTTGTTAGTTTGCTTTCCCTTTATTCACCAACATTGTACCACTGAGACTTGGCAGTGAAAGTGGTTTTATTGATTTTCATTATCCAAGTTGGGAGAAATGCAAAATATAAACAGCAGAAATTATGACCCTTTTTGCCTTTAGTAATTGAAGGGTTTACTGGTAACAACATTCAGTAAGTAGCAAACAAATATATTTTACTGTGTTACCAGAAAAAAGTTTGAAAAATCACAAACCAGATCTCCAGGGATTATGAGATTGATTTAAATGATAACGGTTTTTTATTTTCTTTTCATCTGCTTCAACTTTATCTCAAAATCCATTCCAGTCTCTGAAACCCCAGAACAAAATATACCTGCAATAATAACATCTTAAGGCCCTTTCAGGACTTTTTCAAATTCCTGAACTCAGATTGATTGTATTCCTCTTGCATGGTTTATTAATGGCAGAAAAGAGGCTGAGCCAATAGTGCTCTAGGAGCATCTTCTTTGGCAACCCTGGCTACTGATGTCAAATAGTTGAATGCCTAATGGGTGTTGGTGTAGGAAGGAGACACTGCTCAGAGCCAAAAACTAAAGGTCAACAATTGTGTTGTCTTGTTAGCAGCAAAACTAGGAAAAATTCCTTTGTGTTTTTAAGCAGGTTGCTTAACCAGTCCACATCTGCTGGCACAGTGATTGCAAATCTTCACTGACAATTGCTGATTGTTTTGGGATTTTTAGACAAAGTCTCACAGATATAAAAGCAAAGTGCTTATTCTCCTTATTGCAATTTCCAGTTATAGCAGAGAAAGTGTAAGAGCCATTCAACTTAGAAAAATATGATTTCAGAAGTTTTAAGTTCTACTCCTTCTGGCTGGCACTGTGCTAATGCAGTGCCACTGTGGGAATGAATGGTCAGTAGGGGGGCAGGGATGTTAATGGGCTGCAGTACCGGCACAGCATCTGCCCAGCAGGAAACTGCCAGCAGTACCAATGTGAGCCGGGCCGGGCACGGAGCTGTGACCCCACTGCTGTCCTGCGAAACATCACAGGTCAAACGAGAGCCCTGTGCTTTCACGTGGAGGGCTGACCCAGTGGAAGGGATGACATTGTAAAGTGAGATTATACCTGGTCAGCACCTTGTGTGGTGGACAAACTCACATGAAAAGTGCAATAGATTAGCTAAGGCACTCATTTGGGCAAAGTACTTAGTGTGGTTGATGAAAGTGGAGGTCTTGTCCACTCCCCTTCCTGCTCCCAGCTGGTGGGTCCTGCCCCTGCCCTTTAGCATGCTGTGGGATGTGTCAGAACTTTCCCTGCATGGCCTTTGCTTGCCAACAAAGCAGAAAACAATGTTTTCCTTTTTCCTGTGTTAGTTTTCTACCACACTGACACACTGAAATGGCTCAAGGAGATATCCAAGAAGCATCAGGTAGGAAAGGTGATGGAAAGGGAGGAAGGCAAGAGTAGTAATCCTCAGTGACAATGAGTTGTTAAATCTGCTCATCCCCTCTCATGAAACTGAGACCTGAACATTATGAATATTATCTCATGGATATGTATTTGTGTCTGAAACTCATAACCACGCTGCCTGCAAGTACTGTAACCTGATATAAATCAAAAGAAAAAGGCTGCTGTCTTGCTGTGCCATGTTCTCCCTCGGGCCAGCACAGGCTTTAAACCCCATTATAGAACTGAGTTCTGATTTCTCCTGATTTTCTGGTTTCTGCAGAACTGATTTGGCTGAAAGCTAATCTGGCAAAAAAAATAATTTCCACAGCATCTCATTGCACAGACCTACAACTGTGCGTGCTGGCACACAGAAGGGAATGGATGGGAACAAACAGCAGGGGCCAGGAGGGAGCAGAAGTCCTTCTCTGAGGGGCAAAGCCAGTTTATGCTTCTTACAGCCTTAGCTGGATGATGATCTACTTCAAATGAAATACGGTTTAGATTTCTGTCACAGAACCAAGCAGGCAGCTCCTCTTAATGCACAAAAGTATAGTAAAAACAAGACCTCATTATTAGTCAATTTTAAAAGTTGTTGCATTTTACTCTAAGTTTAAATTGGACATAAGGATGAGATATTGATGAGCCCAACAAGAAATGGTGTACGTGACTCTGCAGCTGCTTTGGGATTTGGAAGCCTTCAGCTCACAGAGGTTCATGAGGGTTTTTTTTCCAGGAAAATATTTTTTGGTCATAATTCCTGATGATCTCATTCAGAAGCAAATGATGCAGAGATCTGATAAGTAAAAATTACCCTCATCTCTCTTTCACCCTAGTGCAACTCACACTGTAGTTTTTTAAGAAGAAGTGTTTTCTTTGAATTCCAGTTCAACCCTCATGGTCCTCCCATACCTGGCTTCTTAGCTGTGGCAATATGACAGCTTTTCTTGTCACACTGTTACCTGCATAGGAGGAACTCACTTTTGGAAAAGTGCTCCCCATCCCTTAGAAAAAAAACCCCACATTGCCAACTCTGATAGAAGAAAGGGTTTCTTTTCAGAAAGTTGTGCAGACTGAAGTCCCAGGGATAGTTACAGGTAAAACCTTGATATGTAGGTGTTAATTGTTACCAGATGGCTTCAAAGACTTTCAGACTGTTTCAGCATAAACAAATTATGTAATTCACCCAAAACACAATAATGTCTTATTAGCAACACCATGCAGAACTTTCAAACAAACACTGGCAGACAGTAAACACACTGGTGATTCCTCTGCAACCTTTCCTCACTCCCCCTTGTTGATGTGTGATAATTAAATACTATCTCAGTTTCTGTAAGATACTAACCACCCACATTTAAAGACAACCTTTTATTTCCTTTCTTTCCGGAACAGCTATAGGTCCTTATAGTCTAATCATAGACACTGAAACCTGCTGCTTATGCTTCAGGTATGTTGTTGGGGAAAAAATTGTTTTAATTTTTTTCAGACGAATCAGTTGGTCTAACACAACACACTTTCTCTGTCAACAAGCTCTATCCAATTCTAGTTACAGTGAATATCACCTGCACTTTTCAGAAGTTGAGAAAAAAGAAAATCATACCATGCTTTTTCCTCAGTGTGTCAGACTTGTTTATAAACAGAGGTAGAAAGGGAGAGAGAAAGAGAAAGAGAAAGAGAAAGAGAAAGAGGAAGAGAAAGAGAAAGAGAGAGACGCCTTTACATTCACAGTCAATTATTAACCTAAGTAACCAAAACCATACAAGCACAGGGACCCAGGCTTCCCACCAGCATGTCAGCCCCTGAACTAGAGGAGTGCCCTGAACTCCTCTTGACTCCTGTTCCTGCTGATTCAGCTCTGAGGCTGCTGTGTGAGACTGCTCCCCCTTATCATTTCTCAGGAGCAAAGAAAGGTGTGAGGAGCTGTTGCTCCCTACCCCAGGTACCCATGTTTCTCCCTCCTTACAAGCCCAGCTTTCAGAACTTGCTAGGAGTTATACCAAGGCTTCCCTTTTCCTCCTCCTTGATTATTTTTCATGTGAATCACTTTTGTAGCCTATCTGACTTGCTGGACCTTCCAGCAGTTGGCAGGAATGCCCTTTTAGCATGATGAATGCTTTACAGTGGTGCTGATCCACAAGAAACCATTTAGCTCTGCTCTGCTATTGGGAGCAAGCAGTGAGCTGGCTTGGGGCTGAGCTGGCAGGGGTACAGTGGTATGTCTGAAATGGCCACACAGGCTGACTCCAGGGAACCTTTCAGCTGCCCCCAGCACTATCCTAGCCTCTCTGGAGGTGTTTCTGGCCTGCAAGGTGTGCTACCTTACCCACAGTGTTTTCTGAAGAAATAGAACATTCCTGTTTTTTTGTATTGCTTCTTTGTTCCTGGAGGGAAAAAGAAAGTAATTTTTCTATGGCTCAAAGCATATGGGCTGCACATTTGTTCACTTGCACATGCAAACACACGTACACACCCAGGGAAACCAGTTCTATATAAGGCTTAATAGGTTATTTCCCTGTGATCTGCTCTGAAATGCTGCAGGCTGGTGGCACACACTTTTGGATTTGGAAAGGCACGGAGGAATTGTTTACCACCTGCATCAGTCCCACACACCACTTGTGCCTGTTCTTAAGGAACCAGGATGAGGTTTCCACTTGCTGGAGTTTATGTGGTTCTGTCCTCATCTCATCCCAAACTTCTCTATTCACTTTAACCTTCAGCTTATGCTGGTCTGGCCCACTTCCACTGCAACATCTCTGGTACTGTCATTTGGTTACGTCACTCAGCAGGCTTGGACTGCCTGTTTGAATGCTAACGTGAATTGGTGGGGCAGTTTTACTGCAGCAATAGTCCCCTTGTGCTGTGTGATGGCATGCTGTGGTTTAGAGGTATTTTCATACTGCCTTTGCTTTGCAGTGATTTTCAGTAATACACATCCCTGTGTGTAGATTGATCTGTTATGACTGTAATGGTGTTGAGTACTTGCACTATGTTGTATGTGGTCTACTGGTAGGTAAGATGCAGGGAGCATGACCTGGTTACCAAATGGTACAGAAAAGTGTACTTTGCAGAATAGCAGGTGTTTGGGGAGTGCTGCAGAGCCTCACATCCCATTGTGCAGGTTGTGTGGCTTCGCTGTACCACGTCTTGAAGGGTACGGGCTGTCACTGTATTGCGGTGATGGGTTTCTCTGTGCGTTGCTGTATCCTGTAGAGCAGATGTGGTGCTCGGGAGTGCCTGCGGGTCGCTGTGTGGTGTGGCAAGGTGTGTGTGAGGTCTCGTGTCAGTCTCTGTAGGTCGGGGCGGGCAGCTGCGTGCAGGTATTTCACAGCTTCGTAGGGCAAGGGCTGTGCTGTGGCCCTGGTCGTTGCACCACGGTGAAGGTTGGGCACAATTTCTCTCGCAGGTGTATTTTGTGTGCCACAGGGCCTGTTCGATGCGCGAGGGGAGCTCTGTGCCTACCGCGGTACAGCCCAGCGCGGTGCTGGCCGGAGGGCTGCTCGGCCTGCCGGGCACACAACTCTCCGTGCCCCGCAGAGCCCCGCGCTCCAGCGCCAGCCTTTCACGCCGGTGGCTGCAGGCGCGGACCGGGCTGGGTGCTACGGTGCGGGTGCACCCTGGATGCCCGCTCCGCACAGCACGGCGTGCGGGGAGCACCCATCCTCCGGCCGCACGGGGAAGGCACCGCCGCCCAGGGCGCTGACCCGCGGCCCCTTTAAGCCCGGCCCGGCGCTCCGCGCCCCGGGCGAGCGCCGCCACCGCCCGCGGCCGCCCCGCCCGGCCCGGCCCGGC
>VZTE01000618.1:1207083-1336441 GCA_013397775.1 Eulacestoma nigropectus
CGGGGCCGGCGCGGGGGGCGGCCGGGCTGGAGGGGCGGGGGGGCTGCCGGGCCCTGCGGCCGTGGGGCCCGCGGGCACGGTCCCCCTGCCTGAGTGCCCCTGCCAGGTACTTTGCGTGAGCAGCTGATGCCGGCGGGCTGGGAGCGTGTCCCGCTCAGCTGCCCAGGCAGCATGGCTGTTACTGCTGTGCGTGTTGACTAACAAACTTGAAAGAGACACGAGCGTAACAATAAGTTAATTTCATTTAAGGTTGTGTTTTCTGGCATCAGCTGCTCAGTCAGGTGCTGTCTGCATGGGAAGGTGATTTCCTTTACATGAAAGGAGTTCTAAGTTTTTCTTTGGTTTTACCTAATTGAGCATAAAAAATTTTTTTCTTTTTTCCTCCAAGAGGCAGGTGCTGAAGGCTGATGGGGTACTGTTCAGTATTGATGAAAGGCCTAGTGTTGCAAATACTGCTTTGTGAAAGAGATTCCAGTTACAAGCCCTGAATTAAGGGCTGGCGCGATTGTTCATCTTCCTAAGACGTCTGAGTAGAAAGTACAGCCAACATCTTATGGGATCTGTTTTGTGAGATGTGCTGGTTTCTTCTGAGCCCAGTCAATTGTTTGATATCCTGAATGCAAAACTGGAAGTAAATTCTTGTTCTTGCAGGTTTAGTTTGAGAAAAACTTGCTACTGATATGTTAAATACATCATGAACAGCTGAGACTGCTCTAGTAGAAGATTGCTGTGGTCTCCATGTTGGTCCTTCTGAGCAAGGGTCATGCTTTAACCTGCCTTAAGACACAAAGAGCTTGACAAATATTTTGTATGAAAAGTCTTTTTTCCTAATGATGTCGTCTGTGTAATAACTACAAAATGTTTCTAGAATTCTTGGTGCTGTTAGAGCCAACAGTCAGTGAGATCTTTTGCACTGAAGTATAGTTCAGAGTACTAAAATATGCCTTCAAGAGAGGGGCTTCATCAGAAACAGAATTACTTGCAGCTGTGTTGAATTTAGAAATTTACAAATTGATTTCAGCTTTGATTTGTGCTTATGATGACATTGGAATTAGTCTCATTATGATGGCTTAAAGGTGGCCTACAAAACCTTTGTAGAAGTATTTCAAATCCCTTTCCTTCTCTACTCTTTATTTACTTTTTTTCATTCCTTTAGAAAGGAGCAGAAGGGTGCCTGCTTTTCTAGGTGAAGCCGTGACTGTTCTAGAAGGCTCAATGAGCAATTATGGGATAGAAATTCCAGCGGTGTGAGAAAGCTTCAGATAAATGCCAGACGCTTAAGGTGTACTACAGTTGTCATGAATTTGTAATCAATTTGCTATTAAAGTAGTATCTAAAGAAATTTTTTTTTTATGCCTAGCAATCATCTCCCATGTGCCCTTCAGTGTGAGGTCAAAATCATCAGCCTTCTTTATAGGAGAGCCAGAGGCCAGAGTCCGTGTTTCTGACCTTGTAGTCCATGTTTCCGACCTTGTATTTCTTCCTTTGCAAATAAGCTTCTTTTTTTGGCTTATTTCCTTATTCTGTATCATAGGTGGACAAAGTGGGAATGGGCCAGTTTGTTGAAAAATTGCTGATCACCTTGAGTAATGGAGCTTCAGAACTATGCAAAGATGAGTAAAGAGGCAGAGTGGGGGAGCAGCCTAAGGACTTGAAAAGCAGAATAGGTTTTCATTCAAGTCACTAAAATAAAGGGTTATGCCTTGTGCATCCTCTCTCCCTCCCCCCTGTTCACTAGAAATGTAAACAGTTCTGTTGTGCTTTGATTAGCTAGCTTCCAATCTACAAGGTTTGCAGTGCAACTGGCCAAAAAGATAAATTTCTTCTTATCTTGACAAGCATCACTCAGCATTAGATTGCTTTCCTGGGGGGAAAATTTGGGGTTGGTAAAATAGATCATACAGATGTCTCAAACAATTAATTTTATTACCTTTTGGAGTATTTTTTGTCTGATGTAACATGATGGATTGAGTGGTTTGCCACTTTCCTTTTATTGGCTCTTTCTAAAATTAACTTTCTTAAAAAAATGAAAGTCTTACAGGGAATGGGATTATCATAAGATACTCAGCAGCTAAAATGTGATGTGAGGTGTGCACGTGAACAGGTTTGTGCTAAAGATAACTGAGTATTTGGTTTTCTTTTCAAAATATTTAGAATGTTTGGAATACTTTCTGTGACAGAATGCTGCTCTTTCTGTTGGCATGTTAAGTGTTCTCTTTGTAAATTTTTTTTAAGTGTTAAAACCTTTTAAAAGAACTAAGTGGAAAATTTTGTTGTTAAAGTGCCTGAAGTATTTGGAAAGGGAAGGAGAATTGATACAAGGAATATCTTTCATAGCTGTAGAAGGGAAAATGAAAAAGGTAGCTACGATAGAAGCTTTAGGAACTTTTTTTTGGTTATGGTACTGTCAAATACCACAAAAATGTGTGAGAGGCTCTCCATTTCTGGAGTTGTTCTGGAAGTCTAGTTTTGCTGTTACGCTACAGTCACTTGTCTGGTAAAGCGGAAGATACAAGGTTAGAGTATTAATTCATGTATATTGTAAAAGATTTGAGTATATATATATACAAATAAAACTTTTTGAATTGATTTAAACTACTTCACACTTCTTTATACTGGTAATGAGAGGAAAGTTGATGCAATAAATGGTTAAGTCTCTTGTTTCTGTGAGGCTTTTGGTAGACAGCTGAGAACTCGGTGAGCAGTTGCTTATTGTAGCCTCCTGTGTTTCCTTAGCAAATTTAATTTGGTTTCTTGACTGGACTGTGTTGGCAAGGTTTAGTCATAAAGGCTCAGTTGCCTCAGTTAATGAAGTTGCTTTGTTAACTGAACCAAAACACTGGGCCA
This sequence comes from Eulacestoma nigropectus, assembly GCA_013397775.1. NCBI lineage: Eukaryota > Metazoa > Chordata > Aves > Passeriformes > Eulacestoma > Eulacestoma nigropectus. The sequence goes on from VZTE01000618.1 coordinate 1,209,931, forward strand.
ATTTCAGTTGAGAAATCAGTAATTATTTTTTGATGCTACTGAATTTAGCGGCTTTTAGAGGTACTGTTGCAGTTCTGAATGGGCAGATCCTGTCTGATTCACTGGAGGATACAATAACTCTCTGGAATTAAGAACTTTGTATTACAGTATCAACTAAGAGATTTCTGTGGTCTGGCTTTTGTAATGTGAATAGTCGTAGATGTTTAAGAAATTTTTTTGTTGTTCAGCTGCTTTGTGAGAATTGTAAGTAATTTTTCAGGGAAGTCACTGTCATCTCGGAAAGTGACTTGAGTAGCATGAAGTTTGTTGGAACTCTTGTGACTCAAGATCTGCTCTTCTTGCTGTTTAGTAATATACATTAAGGCTTCTTGCTGACAGGTAGATACAGTAGGATTAATGATTCCTTATTGTCAGCCCAGTCCCTAACTTGATATTTGGGTGCCTTGGGAAGCAGTTGTGTGTCATCTGTTGCATTTAGGATTCTTTGCTTGAGTGAGAACAGATGTACTGCAAAATAGTTGGGTTGCTGTGCCTGTTACTGTGTTTGCTTCTCTGCAGCTGTAAGACATAGCCTTGGATGCAGGACAGGGTACCTTGTTGATTGTTTTCCAGTCAATTGTCAGAGATTTTTTTTTCCCTCCTCTGAGTATACGAATGAGAGGGAAAAAGAGGGGTTCTGGGTCAGCATGGGAGGGTTTCTTGGGCTCATGTGATGTTGTCTGGATTTGCATGGTCCTGTTGAAAGCAATTCCTTAAAATGCATGTGGGGCTAAATGCACTCAGGGTAGATGCACTGTTGTGCTCACATCTCTCACCTTGGAAATGCTGTTCCCCCCCCCCACGTTTGAGACAACAGTTGAATTACCAGCTTTGTAGTGGAGCCCTTGGCTCTCAGCTGGAGATCCTTGCTTGCTGTCTCAGAGGCCCTCAATGTTGTTGATACAGAAAGTGATGTCTGCCCAGGGAAATGAGACTAGCAAGTGAAATCCACAGTGACTTTCCTTTAAGCTGCAGTGAAACTTTTCTGAGGAAAGTGTGTAAAACATCTTGCTGTTCCAGATGTTCTTTATCTCTCTGGAGGAGCCAGAGGTGGGGAAGTGGTGGTTATTATCTGTGTATTCATTTACTCATGTTTATATACACGGCACCTACCTGGATGGCTTGATTGAAGTGACTACTTTGGCTGGCTGAAGTCTTGTTCATGGAAGCCAGATGACTGGGTGGGACATGGAAGTCATGTAGCAAAATTAATAAGCACTGTAATTCGTGGCTTAAAATTTGTCATTTTAAGCACAGTTAAGTTCTTGAGTGGCTCACTCTCAACAGCCTTTGTGGGCCTCCTTTGGGAATGCTGGTAGAGACAATCGAATATTAGTTGCCCTTTCTCCCAGGAACTTGATCTCCACTTATAACAGGCATTGGAGTGTGTCTTTCCATTCATGAGAACATACAGAGGCCAGCACTTAATCCTGCAGTGGTAATGAGAATTCTGATTGGCAGTCAGACTGAGTAGGAAGCAGTAAGATAGTAGGTTAATTCAAGAATGGGGTGGTTTTGATTAGAATGAGTAGAAGTGGGTGGTTTGGGTTGTATTGATGATCTTTCGCAAATTAGATGCATTTAAAGAGCTCATGCTGCAGGTTGATTGTTTATATAACTTTCTGAGTCCTACTAATAAAATACTTTCTCAGTTTCTTTCTGTTCCTGCTTGCTGACCACATTACAATTAGTGTTCTGGAATTAGGTATTGCTGTTGTAAATCAGCCAGCAAACAGAAGAACCAAATGTTCTTGTAGTTCCTCTAAATATATTTGGGATAGGGAGAATGACAATTTATTTTGACTCTAAACTCTATGCTTACAAAAGATGTTTGCAAAACCGGAAGACTTCTTCAGAAGATATATGTGAAAAGTTTTGAAAGAAGTCCTTCTTTATGACCATTTCTTCTGTTCTGGGCAAACTGTAAGTATTTAGTCCTTTATAAAGGCAGAGTAATGGAGTTGTATTTGTGTGGCACTTGTGTACTTTTGTCTTGGACCTGGTCTCTAGGTTTGGTACTTTTTCCCTATCCCAGTTCCTCTTAGTTTTTTATTTTTTTGCTCTAATAGGGATGGGGTAAATCCATAATCTTTTTTTACCAAAACAATTCTAGGCTCTGTCTTCAGGTATGTTTTTTTTGCTAGAAATTACTTCAGCTATTAATTCCCATATTTTTCTTAGTATGCTTAATCAGCTACAGTATGTTAATGAGCTTATACACTGTTTTGGCAACTGATATATTTCAATGAACAGTTTGATTATCATTTCTGCATTCAGCCTTTGGAGTTATCTGCTATGATACTGTACTAAAAAATGAGACTATGACTTGATACACTGCTTTCCCATTACTAGTGTATGAACTTGAGTAACCAACTCATGTATAGGAACACAGGCTATATAAGTAGGGGAAGTAGAGAAAATGGAAGGAGACAAATGATTTCAGAAACTGTTTATTGACTTAAAAACTCTAGTGGTGATATTTCGTTGAGATTGGAAACATCTTTCAAGGGGCAGAACTTTGGGTTGCTTAAAGAATTTTCTGGATCACTTTTACAGTGACCCAGAAAAATCGAGAGTTAAAAAGTACCTGCCTTTTAATCACTTTTGTGTAAAACGTCTGCTGCTGTGTTGTATCGCAGCCACTGGTGTTGAGGTAATGAGATTTTTAGTAGATTTTCAGGCTCCTTTTTTCTCACAGGTGTTTATAATCTATACAGAAAAACTACCATTGAACTTAGGCTTGTCATAGAAAATGTCTTCTAGGACATTATGTACTTGCGTAACATGAAAAAAAAATTTTGGATCCCCTTTTTCCTTATAAGAAGTTGCCTACTGCCAGTAATGGGCTTTTGGCTGAGTATTGAGTTACTTGATGGTAATGTGTTTCAGAGGAGCTCAGTTGAAGGGTGGAGCTGGATAAAACTGGTGGAAATTCAATAGGCAAAAGGAGAGTAACCTGTCCTGGAAATACTGCGGCTCAGACTTCAGTGTATGTGATAATACTGAGTGATAATCCATTTTTTTTCTCCCAGATCATATTTATCAAATTCCGAGTACTATTCAGTTGTTATTAATTGAGGGACAGCAAAGATTTGTGTAGTAATTGAATGTTAAATCAGTCATAGGAGGAAACCATTAAAGAGCAGTACAGAGTTGTCAGTAGTGACTGCTTGCTGTTGCTCTTTGCCAAGTTGAAGGTAATCTCTGAGTAGACTTGTAGGAATTTGCGAAGAAGGAATTTAAACCTCAGGCGGTGTTTCTGGCATGGAATGGAACTGGGAAGTGCTTTTGCTTGCTGCATAAAATGCAGTTTTAATGGTTTTTTTTGTTTAAGTATCTGAAAATGGAGGGTGGTGTTCTAGTGATATTTTCTGAGAAACGTAATGTTTTTATTTTAACAGATACAGATTTTAATTATTTGGGCATAATGTTTTATGTTGTGTGACTATACTTTCCTCCTTACTCATTCAGTATGATAGGTCAGTTGAATTGCAACATACTGTGCTGTCTGGCATCCTGCTACTGAAGCAGCAGATTTCCTCCCCTGTTGAGCAGAACATTCTTTAGGCTTTCCTAATGATTCGAATGTCAGAACTGCAGCTTTCCTAGGCATGGAGACCTATTGCTTCATTATTGTAAACTCCCTCTAACCCCCTATAAAGATGCCTGTGTTTCGTCCCTAATGAATATGATAACACTAAAGGTTTTGAGCAATTAGTATCATTGAAAAGAGATTCTGCTTTGTATTTTTATATTCCATTCTTGAATCTTGCTTATGCATAAGGATATACCCAGTTTATGTCAGGGAACTGACTGAACAGAAATGACAGGCTCATGTGAATGGCTTATTGATAGAAATTGTCTTGTAAATTCCGCTAAACTAGACAGTGCCCTGAATACATTGATAAACTGAGAAAGTTGCTGTGTATGAGAAATACAGAAAATCACTATGTTACAAGAACTTTTGGAAAAAAAAGCCTGTGCAGTATTTGTGTAATATTTTCATTAATAAAAGCATTTTTGGTTCCCCTCAGGTTATATGTTGTTGTGGTAGTTCTGTAAGCCTTATCATCAGTACTTTATTACTTCCATAGGATTACTGCAATAACTTTTTTGTAAAGGAGACTTAGTGTTATAAGAAATTACTGTTTGCACTGGATAGGACTTTTTTGGACTGTTATCTTCATTTTAAAGAGAAAGTGTGTAAGACTTGATTTTGTAAATGTTTGGGGTTTTTTTTCCCTTTATGCCTAGACATTGTGCTATAGACACCTCCATTAAGGGAACTGTTGTAATGTTTTAATGTAATCAGAATGTCTCTGCCTTCCCAGTGTAAACCTGTAATTGTTATGTCACCAGTAAGTACATCCATTCAGGACTGATGGCTTGGCTTTGTTGTGGCAGGTGCCACAGCACTGCTCCAGTGCTCCACTTGCTCTTGGGAATGCTCCTGAATTGGGAGGTTCAGACAAGTTGCTCGTTGGTTTCACGGGAATGCACTGGCAGCATTTGTTGCCACAGGGAGACTTCTTATCTCAGTGTTTTCCTTTATTGGTTGTTGTGCGTATGAAAAAGAAAACTACAGAATGCTTGAATGAACATGCTTCTTATGGCCTGTAATAGGGATACCATTGGAATGAAGAGGAGATAGGGAGGAAGATGGATGATTGTACTCTTACAGAGACTGATATTTGGAATCACAGAATGCAGTCTGATGGGTGGAAGCTAACAGCTGGCACTGGATTCCCTCTTTTTCCTGGCTAGGGATTTGACCTCAAAGATAAGGCTTCATCAAGCCAAATGGTTTTGCAGTACAGCTTATCTGATAGAATAGAATGTTGTTCAGATTACCAATAAAATACTACCTATTGGTGAATCATAATACACACCCTCCCATATCACTTTCCTTTGCAAAAATGCAGTAATTTCTCAATCAATAGAAGAAAATGGAATGCTTATAGGAGAATTAGATGCAATCCCAAGAAACAGAGACCTGCATTCCTTGAAAATTGTGTGGCTTTATTTTTTTACTTTGACTAATCAGTTTCTCTACTCATATCTCTTTCCTATAACCTTAAAAGACCTTCACATTGTTGTAGAAGATACTATCTCATTCTCATCAGTCCATCAACAGCTGAGTTGGTCTTCATTGGCAAACCTAAACATCTAAATTATAGATATTCTGAGAGGAGACAAAAAATCCTTTATGTAATCTTCTCCTGTTTCTTTTGAGTGCCAATGTACAGGTTAAGTAAGAGTAGTTCCAGCTCAAAAGAAGTTAAAATCCAGCAGGTCTCTGTTTGGACCTTTGAAGGAGAGACAAATCATAAATCCTGATGGGTTAATCCTATGTTTATGGTGTATTTGTTCTATATCCAAACTCTGGAGCACCCACCTGTAGACCATCTTACAATTAAGGGTTATTTCTTATAATTTGGGCATGGATTTATGCTTCATTACCTGTCCTGGTAAAATAGTTAAGTGTTTTCACATTTCTCTGAAAGCTGCCATGACAAGGTTCTGTCTGTCCAGTAAGTACAGGGGTGATCTGCAGGTGATCTGCCTGATCTTCATGTGATAGTCTGCTGCAGAAGGGGACTGGTTGAAAAGATGCTTGTACCTGCTCTGCAGCTTGTCCTCTGGGCTGGTGTGCCAGGTGCACAGGCAGACTTTGACTTGTCTTTATAAATTTTGATGATGTCCACAGTAAGGTAGTTCCCTATTTGTTTCTCCTCAAACTAGAAGTTTTGAGGACATGTAGTCTTTCCTAGCCTTTGTTTCTATTTTTTGTTAGTCTTGCAATGCTGGACGTCATTAATGGTGGTAAGACCAGAACTTCATGTTGAAGATTTGGGGTATAATTCCATCATGTTTCCATGTTTTAAGGAGTTTTACTACTGCTGAATGTAGGCACCATTCACATCAGTTCCTGCAGGTCAGGCGTTTTTTTGTTGAATGCAGTTCATAGTGATGCAGTTTGCCTGCTGTGACCTTTGCCCAAAATGATGATGATAATTTTTTTTTAAATCCTCTGTGATACTCATTTGGTGGATGGTATTTTGAGTGTTAGAAAGCTTTCCCCTAACATTCTCTTCTTGCCAATTCTTATTTCTGAACACAAGCCAGGAGTGAAACCAGAATACAAATTTAAAGCTCTAAAGACTTAGCTGTTATTGGAAGTGTTGGCTGCAGGCTGCTTTGGATACAGACCTTTAGTAAGTGATGAGTTTCATGAATAAAGAAGATAGTATGTGACCTGGAACTCTGCTTAACTAACTTCTTCCTCCAGAGCTTGTCAGAATTCCATGTGCCATCTCACCCTGCTACTCCTGCCTGCCGGTCAGTTGCAGAACATCCTTCCTATGGATTCCTGGTTGAGCAGTTACTAAAATTCTCTCTCTTCTAGCTGCAGCTTTTTCTATAAGGCTTTCTTAACTATTCAGTAAGGATTTTGATGGGGAAGTTTCATCTCAGAATTTTTTTTGGTCAGTCCGAGATGTTAGACACCACAAGGACAGGACAGTGGTGTGTAAGTAGGGTAAGCAGTAAGGAAAACTACTTGTGACAGTGTGTCTGTAGCTCTTTTAGAAATAGAAGTAATTCAGGGGTTCTGCAAATCTGACCGAGGCAATGTGGCCATTTGACAGCAATTTAAGTCTAGAATGGCTCACTTGTACCCTTTCTCTTTCACAGGTGGTAAGGGCCTTGCAGCTGTGCCATGAAAACTGTGCCTCACTCTTTCCAGGGCAAAACCAAGTGACTTCCTCTAGCTTGTGTCATACTTCATCATCAGTAAATTGGATGATGGTGCTGCATCTCACCTGTACATTTTTTTTAAACTGAAACGAGCTTCTGCTTTTAAAAGAAATAGTCCTGAACTCTTCCATTCATGGCTTATATTATTTCTCTAAAGAAGTTTTATTTTCATTATCTTGGTTTTTATTTGAACTGTGGGTTAGTCTACATGAAAGCTTGTGTGGAAACCACAAGTCATACAGGAATTTTTTTGCTGAGACTCCAGAGGGCTTGCCTTTGGAAGAAAACCCTGCGGTATTTGTTAAGCTTGCGGGGAGAAAAAAGGAGGCAAATATAATATACATCAGTCAAATGTTTGTATATTGTGAACTCTATGAAATGCTGTTTGCCTCCAAATCCCATTCCTTCCACTCAGACTGAGTGAAAAAGTTACTTGCTGTAACAATGATTTTTGTTAAGGTATAATGATTTTTTTTAATAAAAAAAATAATTGGCTGCAGTAGGAGGTTGTCAGCAATCTCTTCGATTATTTTTACAAGGTAGTTAATTTCATACTGAGTATGAGTTAATTTGTGGAAATATCTGATCTGTTCTAGTGTGTAAAAAATGTAGCATACTTTGCTTTGACTCTAATTGTATTTTCTGTAGGTTACTCACTCTACTGAGATTGCTATAGAAATTCTGTCTTTTTCTCTAGATTCCCCCCCTTCCCCTCCCCATTCTATAGAACAGGTTAAAACAGTATACTAATATGTAAAATTATCTTAATTTGCATATTTTTCAAAAGTCTATTTCTCACAGTTACTTTATTTAACAGATATCTGTTTTTTTAGTAATGTTGGAAATTTGACTACCATCTTCTGTTACTGGCACCTCTCAACCTGTTCTTTGTCTGCTCAAAGAATAGAACATTGGAGAGGAGATTGCTCTCTTCAATTGAGTCTTCCCATGTCTTGTGTAGGGTGGAAAGACTTGCTGAAATTTTTCAAGGACTGAAGGGAGTTAACATGCTCAGCTTCTACAGAATTCGACTCATTTGAAAAACCGAGCTGCTGCCAATTCACCATTAATTTTTCCCTGCTGGCTGTACTGAATGTATCCTGAACAAATGTTTCAGGAGTTCCTGGCATTATAAGCTACAAAAGGAAAACTCCCTGAAGAGCTGGAAACCTGAAATAGTTGTTTTGGGTGACAGAAAGGAGAACATTCATTGACATTTTAACATTGTGCATAGAGAAAGACCAGCATTTGCATAGTAGCAGTCATGATGCAGGTGTTGTTTAGATTGTAATAAAAAAGGAAGATGCATTTTTTTTTTTTGAGGAAAAAAAAAGTACACGTGTGTGTGAAAAAAATAGTTTAACATTAGGGTTTGTTCTGTCAGTGATAAATTATGACTCGTCTGTGTGAGGCAAGAAGGTTTGCACTTAAAAATCCAGAGAAGTCTCCTGTGTAGATGTTTCAGGAGCAGTTATTTGGATAGCTCTCATTCAGCTGCTCAGTGATGGGAGGTACTAACTTTACCTGAAAGCCTTCATGGAGTTCACTGATTTTGTGAAGAGCAAAATAAGAATTCATTTTTGCTCTAAATACTCAACATATCTCAGAAATGCTTAGAATAACACTCATGACCTGTGTGTTTCAAAGATACTACTTCTGAGGGTGTTTTCCTCCCTGTGATAACTATTGTGTTCAATCCACTTACTTTTTCAAACTGTGAAAGAACAGAATTGGTCTAAACGCTTCTCCTTTTCACATACTTCCGCTTGGAGTAAGATGGGTCGGAGTATGCCAGTGTTGGCCCCTTAATGCATGAGTCTGGAAAATGTTGGTTTAGGCCATTTTCCATTTAAATTGAATTTTTTGTCTTGTGGGGGAGTAGTTGCTACAAGTCAGAATGTGAAAGGAGTAGATGGTTTGCTTTTGTACATTCAGGGTGCTTTTTTCTTATTAGACCTTTCATATATTATTAAAAATTTAGTGCTAAAGCTGGACTGCATCCTCCTCTGGTCATCCCGGGTCGCTGGTAGCTGTGCTTGCAGTGTGATTTTTTTCGTTTATTTTACTGCAGCAATATTCACTACCATTTAATTCTGTATAGCGTCTGGGTACATACCTTGGTTGTGTTTATTTATAGATCAGGAATTTTGCGGTTACATATGTATCATATTCTTTCTTGTCTGGAAAAAAAAATGTAGTAATTGCTATTGTCATTTTATTAAATAAGCCATATTCAGAGACACTAAGAAAACACTAGGTAGATTTTTTTGGTAACTTCATATGTTCCAAGTATAAAGTACATCTGGCAGTATGCACATATTGTTTGTCCTGGTGTGACACAACTGTCTTTCTGAACGCAGTGAAAGTGGAGGAGTCTGGCTTTTTGTTCATAGTGCAGTTCCTTAATGGCTGTAGATAGGAAATGAGCAGCTAACTAAATGGAAGTCTTGGTCAACCTCTGACTCTTGCCTTAAGGCTTTGAGAATAGACAATATGAAAAAAACCCCATCTTCTTTCCAGATGGCTGAATGCTTGATGTGTCTTTATGTTTAGCTGTCATTCAAATGTGAATGCTGTGGTGATTATAAGTGTCTTCCAATTTTCTGGTTTGAAATGATCCCTTTTATGCATTGTGTGTTTAGGGATTAACTATTTGGCTTATCAATATGGATTTTAGTGCAAAAAACCCCCCAACTTGATCGTGTAGCAAAATCCAGGATGCTGGTGTTCGTAAGCAGACTTGATAATGTAGGACTTAGTTCCACATGCCATGGTGCAGACCAAAATAGTTTTGAAATAGGTTGTAGCAGACTATTAACATTCTGCAGAATGTTGTTGTTTCAGTTTTGAATCATCTTGTATGTGATAAGTTTCATACCAGTGGTTTTTGTTAGTGAAAAAATACTTTTCTACAATGTGGGAAGAAAGAGTTTGATGAAGGAGTCTTTGTGAGATAGTTTCTTTAAATTGGGAAGAGAAAAGCTAGATTTAATTTTTAAATGGTGAGTTTGAATCATATATTTTCATGATGATTTTAGTTAAGTATATGAGTTCATATTGAAAGATACAAGCTACAGTTTAATGACAAAACTGTTAAATACTTTTGTAAGCTGAAGCACACTTAATAGATTTTCAGGCTGTTTCTCTTGGGGGTTTTTCATGTGTTTCTGCTTTTGAGCCTAACTTCATGGTTAGTGTAAAAGATACCTTTAATAATGCAGCCAAAGCTATTGCAGGTTCTGTAGGAGTTCAAATCACTTACGTTATGACCATTAGACCAGCAAATTCTGATGTTATAATTTTTTTCTATTAACTGACGATGGCTGTGTCCTTACTTAGTAGCCTTTCAAAGAAGACAGTGAACTGCTTTGTTGCATGTGCTGGTTTCCTTTTCAGGCATGGCATATAGGGTTAAAATTTAGTGGAAGTAGATGCAATTACTTTGCTGAAAAGCCTTCAGCATCTTGTGGCTGAACTTGTCAGTGACTGGCTCTCTACCTGTTTTTGTGTGTGAGAGCTGGGAACCGGATATGATCATCTCTCATACTGAGAAGGGAACTGTTACTCTGCAAGTCCTATTGACAGTGCATTGTGCTAAAACATTCCTATAACATGGTCAGTGCTCACTGTTCCTGTGAGTAATGGCTATGTTATGTCCACTTTGCTGCAGGCATTTACAGTAGATCTTTGTTTAATTTTACTTTTTATTTCTGTTGGTGCTTGAGCATGGCATATGTGGAGCTAATGTATGTGGGTACAGTTCTGGAGCCCAGAGAGAATGAATGAGGTAGCTGACTGAAAAGTAAATTGGACCCATCTGTGTCAGTGATGGATCATCAAGCTGCAAATGAAAATGAAGGTTGTAATGGCATCTCAGGACTGATGCAAAATGTATGGAAATACAGCATTTAAACAAGTTTGCTTACTAGCTGTTTTCACTCTAACTTTATTGTGGGGTTGTACTGGCTGGATTAAATTGTGTGAGGGGGTTTGTTTCTATGTGGCCCCCTTGCAAGCTGTGGGTTGGAGAAAGTTGCTGCAAAACAGTAACTGGAACATGTGCCTCAGGTGTTGTTTTTCACATTTGGGCTGAATGTCTTACTTGACTTACTTAGACCTACCTGTTTGTTAGTTGTTTTGCAGTGACTTTGATGCTGCCTTCTCTTTTCCTCTTAAATCTCTGAAGTTGTTTCTTCCCAACTCTTTTGTGATTCTGCTTTCCTGAAGACACTTGGAGTAGGAGAAAGCAGTTCTTTTTGCCCTTTGGGATAAAGGGCAGGGAGAACCCTTGTGCACACTAGTGGTATTAAATTTCAATGAAAAAGTGAATAATCTCACTCTTCACTGTTTTTGTTCTGGCCAAAATCCACTTCATGAGCTGAGGCTAGGCATATGGTGTCAAGTTTTGATGATGTGTTAATTCTGGCATGTTCTGTATTTCAGTCAGGTGAAGGTGGAAGTTGTTCTCAGGAGCCTTGTTTGGGTTTCATCCAGTTCCATCACTTGGCTCTGGCAATATCTTTAAAGGTAGAGGTTGTTTCAGCTGTTCACCAGGTATATTTGCTGTATCTTGGAAGTCAAATGCTAAAACTTGTCAACGTTGTACTGTGATGATATAAATGTTATTAATATAGCACAAAATATGAGAGATTGTATAATAATTCCCACAGTGTAATATTAAGCTGCTGAATATTTCTATTACTTTTTAAACTTCCTGATTATTTTCTTTCAAACAATAACCAGAACCACTGAAGCTGGCTGGGCATTATGGAATTAGGCAGTGCTTGACTGTTAGTTGTGCCTTCGGAATATTATTGACCCGGTTGTTTTTTCTCCTGAGAAGCAAAGGGAGGAGGGAAGCTGGTTAGTTTGGTGTTTCATGTGAGAACAAAATAGGTTACAGCATCATCTAGTACAGACCTGCAAACCTTGTTCCAACAGCTGTATCTTTGTTTCCCTCCCTGCACACCCAATTTTGAGTCTATTACTTTCCGCTGCCACCATTTTTCTTTTTTTTTCTTTTTTTTTTTTCCTGTTTGCTTTCATTTATAATGAACTTACTTCTGCCTCAAAGTGACTCTTCTTACATCTTCAAATAATTCTAATGCTTTGGTTATTTAAAACTACCCTGGCTGTCTCAGCATCTCTATAGCACTGGGCCTATGATTGTCCCTTATGGCTAGATTTTGGAGTACAGTCACTGAATGTACTGTGAAAGGTCATGTATCTTCTCTGAGTGAGGAAAGAGACCCCCTTAAGGTCCAGACCTAACACCTCTCTAAGGAGAGCTGTGCGTGCTAGGAGGTTGTCAGAGAGCACGGAGAGAGTCGATTAAGGTTGATATGGGCAGTGGCACCGGTGGGAATTGGTGGTGTTTCTGAAATGCACCAGCTTTGGATGTGTGAGAAGGGCATGGTGGTCTGGGCTCTGACTGATCCTACTGACACTGCAAGTCTGGCAGTCTTCCACAAAATTCCTCCCCAGTCTCTGGTTGGTGGTTGATGCACGCAGGAAATAGGGTGGTACTGCAGCAGAAAAGCCTTACTGTTCTCTGTGGAATTCCAAAAATATCTAATGGCTTTCTATGAGGAATTAAGGATATGCTCCTATAGTTTACTACAATTTTTTTCTCACTTGAGCTTTGTCTAAAGCTCAGTTTGTTAAAGTTTGACAGGATTCCAGCATGCTTGATCTGCATTGTCTTATAGGCATTTGTATTCAGTTTTGTTTAGAGTCTGGTGTTACTCAATCACATCTTTGAAGCTCCCAGCTGCTTCTGATAAGCAGTCCTGTGTCAGCTGCAAATGCATTAATCACTTTATCAAAGAAAGGCCCAACAGTGGTAAACAAAACAATCTTAGATGGTTTCTAGATGCAGGACTGAAGTGCTGGCTGCCCTTGTAGATGTGAACCATTTATCATTTTTTGTTGAAGATCTGATACACTTCAGTGCTGTGTTAATTTATAGCCAGCCTCATTTTTATCTGTAGCTATATTGAATGATTTGAATTTAAGGCATCATCAGTTTTTATTGGCAAAATAACAGCATCATTCACTCACTTAACCTGGACTTTACTTTTGAAATACACTACTCTTAGACATGTGTCTTTCTTACTTTCTTAAGTTTTTTCCCCTCTTATTTCTATGTGAAAAATGTGTGACAGTTTGAAGGCGTAGCTTTGTAGTTCTCTCTGCTCACTTAATGTTGGATTTTAAGATATCGTGGATGTGGTCCTTAGCTCCCAAAATGTTACCTTTAGGTAATCAAACAAAAAGCCAGGCTCAGTGCTAATTAATTAATTGCCAGGTGCCTGAAGCTGGGTAGCAGTTTGCTTATTAGCATAACAATACTACTCTGAATATTGTAGATAATATTTGACATTGAGGACTTGGGATTTGAATGGTAAGCCTTAAGATGTTGTAAGTTTATTTAGGGATGTTTTGTTCTGGAACTGTTGTGTTAATTTGCACAAGGTTGAGCCTTTTGTGTTTCTGCATTGTTGAAGCAGGCTAATCTAATGGACTTGAAGAGCTAAAGGATATTCTTAGTTTATAACTGAAGATCAGGTTACACTTAGGTTCTTACATTTGTGTAATTAGCTTGGATTCAGTACTTGGCATACAGTGTGCTCCAGTTTTAACTGAAGCTTTGAAAGGGGGGGTTGCTGGTTGTTACAAGTGCAGCGTGTAGACCTCTGTCTAAATGTCTATCTCCAGCTTTCTTTGTAAAACCAAAACAGGCGTTCTTGGTCTTCTTAAATGTTGGAGTGTAATGTAAAGGTGGGCTATGTGATCCTCTACTGATGTATTCTCTGCATCATATTTTAGTCAGATAATATTCAGACAGCCATATTCAGAGAGTGGTTTTTCATTCACATTCAATTTCAGTATAAAATCAGAATGCTCTTGTTTTTGAACGGTTCCAGTGCTGCAAATACAATAAAAGTTGGAGTGTTAGTTGAAATAATCTAGATCATTTTGGATTTATGTATCTGCGCTCTGACAAATTGAGAATTCCATGATAGCGAGATATCGGCAGCTTTTTCTGTTTTCCTCCTCAGGCTGAATATGGGAGATGGGTATTTTTTCCCCCTGCATTTTCAACTGTCAGGATAAAACCAACTTTCTCTTCTTTCTGCTTTCTGATTACAGTGAAGTACATTCCCTGCCACATGAAAAATGAAGACTTTATTATTAGTACATAGTCCTGGTAATTTCTCAAAACATAATGATTTGATGGCTAAAGGACAAGAAATCTTCTAGTCCCTCTTTGCCAACACTGTCTCTGAGGCACAGAAGAGACTCACTGTCCTTCCTTTCTGCTATGACCTACAGTGTGCAAGTGTCCAGTGACTCAAGTGGAACAAACCTATTCACTGTGCTCCCCTTGGTTTATAGCCTATGTGAAGGAGTTGCACTGTGTTTATGTTCTGTGGTTTGTCTACTAGGGTCTCAGGCCAGGATCTTGATCTTCATATGTGATCTGGGACATTTTTAACAGATGAAACTGTGTGTTTAGCCTGTGTGCTGGGTTGCTTGTAGCTCGCGTCTTCACCTTGAGAGCTCTCTGATGTCTAAGCCCAAGCCCATCTTGCTGTGACGAGGTGGCTGTTATAACTAGTAACTGTGTGGGTTTCTGTCTACCCAAGGAAAACAGAATGTGTTAACTACATGAAAATGAATCAGAGAAGGAAGAAAGTGCAAGAGTGGAAGAAGGATGAGTTTCATACCTCCAAAATGAAATTTGGTGTATGGTGGTGTGAAGAGAACAGGGTGAAGACAGAAAGGAGTGATGGTCAGTCCTTGCTGTTGTGTTTTGACTACTAATCATGGTAATACCTAGTCCTGTTAATTTCTCAGAGCATAATAATTTGAAGATGGCTAAAGATCAAGAAATAGTCTAGGTCCCTCTGGTGACTAGGGATTGACTAGTGTACTTTGGACCATTTAATGTGTCAAAGGTAAAGCTGATGGTGAGCTGTACTTGTGCTGTGTTAGCCTCATTCCAAAGGCTAAAAGGAAGCTATGCTTTTCGATTGTTGACTGTGCCTAGGAAGAGCAAGAGAAGATTTTTCTGCTTTTTTCTGGATGGGTAATAGATTGTTTTTGTCACAAATCTGTGGTAGTCCACAGGCTTCATGCATTAATTGTTTGGTTGTCTTTTTTGTGCTCTTTCCATCCTTAAGAGCAAGCAAGGCACTGTGACCAGACTGAGCAAAAGCTGCAAGTGTACTGAGATAAACCCAAACTTTCTGACAAAGATATATGTTTCTCTACTTACCTGATCTGATTAGTTCCGCTTTTGACATCAGGTTTTTAGCACCTTCAAAGACAGAAACTTTTAAAATTGAGTATTTAAAGTGATCTTATGTAAATTACTGTTTTTTCAGAACTCCTTTCCTGCTTTGTACCATTTGGCTATATAATTGTGATTTGAAAAAAAAGGTGCTTGAGAGAAGAATACATTTTCCACAACTAGTATTAAAAGATAAAATGAATGAATCTGAACAAAAATTTAGTACGTGTGAAAATACATAGAATGAGATTTAATTTTTTAATAGCTTGTTTACAGGGAATAGTTGCCTTTACTATAGTTTGAAAAGAGATCTTTCTAAACAGCAAAAGAAATCGTGTTGTTTTGAAGAAAATAATCTTTAATTCAACTCATACTTGAATATTTAATTTATGCCTTTTAGGAGAGTAAAGTTTCTTCTGTGGTATCTTACTGTGTGAAGAAAATGTCGTAACCTATTTAAAATCAAAATGTGTCTTTGGTCAGAAGCAAAGCATCATGGGTATAATGACTTAGACTGGCTTTACTTCTTGTGATCGTGTTTTGGCATGACGTTTGAAAGCTTGTTAGACCTGCTAAATTTATTGTGAAAAGCGAAGAACTTTGTCTTCCATGTACTCACAAGTTTGATTGCTTGGAATGAACTTCTTTCTGTTCTTCGTCAACCAGCCTCCTCCCCAACCTCAGNNNTTAAGGTAGAATTCCTCTCTGAAGATCCTTTCTTGTGGGGCTCTATTTTTACAGTACTTTATTTCATCTGGAGGACAGATTAGGACGCATCTTTTACTGTCACTTTTCTAAGACTATTTCTACTGTATGGCCTTGTGTGTTTTCTGTAGTTTTATTTCTGAATGCTTAAAAGCAGTTTCTCTCTGGGCAGACTACCTTGTCCTTTGCCCTTGCCTCAGCTTTAATTTCTGTCTTTGGGCTCACTCAGTATAGATCTTTCTTAAATATTGATAACTTGGGAGAATGTGTGTCACTCCAGCTGGTATAAGTTTATAAAGAAGTTTTATCTTCTCTCTAGCATCTTGCAGCATTTTTACTTCTAGTGCAAGCAGATTCAGAGTTTTGGTGAAGGAGAACAATAGTACTATGGAATACACAAGGAATTTTTTTTACAATCTCACTGTGTTGTAGCATGTTTCTCTTCCTTGTGTTATCTTAAAGATTTCTGCTGCTTTTGAATTTCTAACTGGAAATGGTTAAAAATGTGTTGTTTAATATTATGCACTTGAACTATAGCGCTCTGAAGACAATGTAATTAATTGGAGGTAAGAGTTTATTTTCAACAGTGAGACCTAGAAATATGAGCTTGTAACTTCCTCTGTTATGTATAATGCAAACTAAACTCTGGAAGCTTCCTGAGCAGTGAAACCTAAATATTGCTTTTTCTCTATTTCTTGAAGTTTGTGAAAAGAAGACCCGGTTTGTACTCAGTTATAAATGTGTATGTGTGTAAATATATATATATATGTATATGAAGTATACTCATGGACTTCATATAGGGAGACTTATTCAGATCGGGTCTGTTCTAGAAACTGTTGCATTCAGTGTGGTCTGGAGCAGACTTAATCTCTTGTGCAGGTAGCTGTTCATCTGTGATTTTTATCAACACTTCTTGTGGCTTCTTCTATTCCATAAAAATGTTATCTCTGTAACCTACAATATTGTATGAAATGGTACAGTTCTACATTCATGCATATGAAGAGAGTAGAAGCGGTGGTTGTTTGCCTGCTGTAAGGACAGGGTGTGATGCATATTGGGGTGTTTGGTTTTTTTCTTAGGGTTTCTCTTAGGTTGTTCAGGGACATTAGTGCATGTATGTTGTGTTGTTGCTGAGCTTGAACTGTTCAGCTCCAGGCTGTGATAGTATGTCATGTGCAAACGTTTGCTTTGTGATCAGCTCTTGATTTTGGAAACTTAATATTCATCTTGCTGTAAAAACAGAGTCCCCCCCAGCTCTACTACAGCTGAAGATGGCAGCCCTGTTGGTGGCAATTGAGGTGAAGTTTGAATAAAGTACCTCTTCAGGCTTGTTTGGAGGTGGGTTTGGTAAGCAAAACAAAAATGCTTAAGGCTGTTCTAATTCAGTGATAAATTTTGAGAAGGTTTTAGAGATGAAGTTTGGGGCTGTGACCAGTCTCATCTGTATGTTCCTCTCCAAGTTGTTTTTTGTGCTCTGCTCCCCCAAGCTGTGGTCTGAGAGTAACTAATACTTAGTGCTGTTTGGCTGTGCATAGTGATACATTGTGTAGCCTTAAAATGCTTATAGAAATCATTAAATACTATTTAATATATTGAGGTAGTGCATCACATTGCAATTAGAATACCTCTCTTACTGACCTTAACCTAAAATATTACTTTATCAGAAAATATGTTATAGTTGTGGGATTTTTAGTTTTATTTTTACACTGTCTAAATGACAGAAAACTATGTGACTAGAGACCACTCCTTCCCCCCAAGTTTGACCTAGCATTTATTCTGTTATTGTGTTTGTGGGACAGGCATATGTGATTTCCATTTTTAATACATTCTTTTTTATGCTGTATTTCATTGAAGTCTGTTTGCTCTAGTGAAGCATTAATGTGGAGGTACTTCTGAAATATCAGAATGAGAAGTAATTGTAAGTCATTTCTATTTCTGAATTTTTTTAGTGCATCCTATTGTTACTATATTTAAATTACAAATTCTAGTATAGGGTTTGCTATTAATTTTATGCATTCCACACAGCAAAACAAAATACAGCATCAAACAATAATTATGAAATCATTAGGTGGTGGTGTTCATTTTATTGATGGTCAGCTGAAATGTATTTAAACTTTTTAGGATTCTCTTGCTCATTAACAGTCAGAAATACCCAATATGGACTGTAACATTTATTAAGTATGTTACTTAGTTTTCAGAAAAGGACACTGATACTTTCCTATCTGAGTTGGGAACAAAAAGAAACAAGAATGGACTCCAACTTTCTGATACATTAAAAATGTGAAACTATAGATATATATAAAAACCTAACAATAAGTGGGAGTGCTTTAATTATAGATTGACTGGTCTTTCACTTGAACATATGTATGTTGACTGAAAATAAATGTGTAGAAGGTTTGTTGAACCTGTTTTAGACTGTTTGAACAGTGGTGTTGTATTAGGTAGCAAAAGCTAAGTCAGGATTCTGTGACAACATGAATGTCAAGCCCACTTTTTAAAATTTATGTCACTTCCCTGCCTACATCGCACTTGTGCATTCATGTGACCTGGCTTTAATTTAACATTTGGTAAATATTTGCATAGTAATTCCTAAAGTGTTCTCCCACATATAAAGGAAATGATGATAAACAGCTTTTAAGTGGCTTGATGTTAAACACAAACATGACTTGCAGCCCTAAGGTAAAATGCACATTAAAGTAACTGTTCAATATTCATTTGGCAAGTGCTGTTATGAATTACACCAGGTAACTTACTCATACTTTTTCTTTACGTAGATTTTTACTGATTTGTACCTCAGCTGAACTTCTGCCTAAGGGTTATGTACTGTGCTGTAAGAGAACTTCTCCCCACTTGTGATGTTAGGATTTTTTTGAACCATAGTTGTGTTTTCTTCAAGATGAGCTTTCTAACAGGAGAGCATTTAGGAGCACAGATAGATTCAGGTAACCATACCTGAATGCTGCCCAGAGCTTCCAGGCTACTGTTAGTGTTTTATTTTTACAAGAGGCTCATTCTTTTGTTTTTCAAAATCAAGTATGTCTTTTTAAGCATGTCAGCTTTTAATGATGATGATGAAGAAGATACTGTGAAGAATCACTCTAGACACTGTCATTCATTAGAATAAGATTTCAGTCTCAAGCTAGAGAAAGTTAAAGAACCAACAGTCAGTCAGCTAAAACCACCCCAGAACTTGTCCTAGCATTTTAGAATACAATTGTTAGACTTTTTTTGCTTTATATTTCATAGCTTCTCAGCAAGTGCTTTCTCAGCAAGTATGCCCTTAATCAGTCTCTTCTCTGATCAAAAATGGGGTGTCATCCAGCATTTTCTGCTTTCAGCAGGTAAGGAGTGTTATTTTGTTGAAACCATCTGGCACTGACTCTTCACACAGCCTGTCATCTGTTACTGATGTTACTGGGTTCTGACTTTCAGACCATTCAGTAGACATTGTAGAAGCAGCAAACTCTCTGTTTTGCAAGACTTCCAGTCACATACTTTATGAAGTATAAAGTTACTCTGTTACTGTCGCATGCAATCTCCTGCCTAGAAGTTTCAAAACACCTGAAGTGTTCTTGATGCTCCTTTTGATCGTTGTATTTTAGTAAAGCATAAGAACTTTGAACTAAGACCATCCTTTTCCTGAGCGAGTTTCATTTTCTCTGATGGTGATTCTACCTTGGATGTTTGACAGTTATATTTTGGACCTGTTCTACTCCTTTTGAGCTCTAAATAATATGCAAAATACGAGTTTGTGCATGTTCATATGCGTGTGGATACAGTGCTGTTTGGGACTTTAGATACTCAACTTTTACATCTGCTGTAGTTAATGGCTTGTTTTAAATGCTGAGTTTTCTAAAATATCTATGTTATATTTAGTGGAGCTGTCTGAACTCTTGGTGCGAGTAAAGAAACACAGAAGAAACTGATATATAGATTTTAGTTTGGTGGGGTTTTTTGTTTTTTTTTTTTTTTNATCAGCAAAAAGGTAGGATTTTTAAGGGGAAGTGTTAGATTTGGAATGTTTGGTGGGTTTTTTTTGTTTTTTTGTTTTTTTTTTTTGTATAGTCACTTTGTATCCAATGCATGGCAATGTTTGGAGTTCATCCAAAGAACAGAAAATTTTCTCTGGCTTTGAAAGTTCTCTTGAATGAGTGAGTGAGTTTGCTGGTCAGATGAACCATTGTTACTTTGTGACTATGCGGAGAGAATCTCCTCCACGTAGGCTATCTAGCAGTAGTTACTATTTGCTTCATCAAACAAGTTTGTAAAAAGCTCCCTGCCCCCAGCATGTGTTTTTTACTTTCAGGGATGAAGTTCATATAAGTTAATAGAAGCCAGTTTCACATTTGTGTTTCTGAGGCAGCAAGTATTCAGTCTTGCTGTAGTCTGTGGCGGTTATTGTAACTGGGGAGGCCTTGAGATCAGAAGGTCGTAGTGTGTTCATACTGTGTGTACCTGAGCTGCAGTATGTGTCTAAACCATTAAGAAGTATTTTTCTTCAAAAGAAACTGTGACTCCTGTTCTACTTTAGTTCTTGTATTTGTGGGAATTGTCATTCTTTTCTTTTCAAGAATCTTACATTGGCTACACTTGTTCCAGAAGATTGGTGAGAAATGGCATCTTCTGTTCTTTGACACTATTTTGGAGACGTTCTCTTGATATTGCCGCTAACAAAAATAATTAAATTACTGTATTTGCTGTGGCCCAAAGTAAAAGAAGGTTAGGTTGAGTTTAATGTAGTTTAGGGTGGCTGTGTGTCTTGAGCTTGTGTCCTGCCAACTTGCAGCATTCTATTGGTACAATAGAGTTTTGCACTTGTTTTTTCTTTGTTTCTATTTCAGTGACAAGTCTGTGTTGGTGCAGCTACTGAATCACAAATACAAGTGAACACTGAAAGCAGAATATTCTAATCAGCTGTGTATTTTTTAACCTCAGCTTCGTTCTTAACACTTCAACAGCATAATACATAAAACAGCTTTTAATGTATCTTCAGCCAAATAGATTAGCCACAGAAGTTTGCCCAATTAAGAGGAGTGATTTTCAATTATGCTGTTTTAGTGTTGCTAACTAATAAAAGCTTTGTGGTTGCATTAGTTAAAAGGTTCAAGAGGAACATCTGTAGCTACTGATGCGTTCTGGTTGTAGAGTATCATATTTTGTAAGTTTATTGGTAGGGTCAAACTACACTCTTTTTCAAGGTAGCTGCATTAGGTAAATTGTATGATCTAAATTAACCTGCTTATTTATTGCATAAAGGTACATTTCTGCCTTTTCATCTTAGAATTTTATGGTTATGGTAAAAATGCCTAAGCCCTGGGCTTAGAGATAGAGCTTTGAGCTGTAATAGTTGCCCACACTTCATCACTTTGCCGAGAAAAAAGCATATTAATTGATATTCTTAAATTTTGTAATTTTGAACATGTGACACCTAGAATGAACAAACATTTGCTATTTCACAAATGGGTGGTTTCACTGGAAAATGAAATAACTGTAGTGAGAGGTAAATTACAGATGAAATAGACATGTTACAAATAAACATACTTTTAGATGCTTGCATGGTTGTCATGCAGCTGTACCGTATATAGTTACACTTAATTCTCAGTTGCAGGTCATCAGTGGTTATCTTTTTTTGTCCATTTCTGAAACATTTCTCAAAGTTATGTGTGTGCATGCCCTCAATTCCTGGCCCTCAGTTTTAGCATATTCTGGCCACTCTCCATAATGTTCGGTGGAGGACTCAAATACGCTTTATAATCCTAACTAGGCATGTCTTCTTTCTTCATTGTGCTGTAGCAGATAAAATGTTCATCAGTGCTGATTCTGTGGAGTACTCAAACATGTCAGTGTGACTCAGTGAGCTGCCATGTGCTCATTAAACCACAGTAACTGGCCCTAGGAGGATAAGTCTTAAGGCAGTTCAGACATAAATACCACTTGGCCTGTCCCTCTTGAAAGCTGTATGCACAGGTAGCTGGTACAGTTTGGGGGCAGTGGTTACAGACTGTGTCTGCTCTCCGATGTATTTCCCATCCGGGAGAATTTGCTGTTGAGCAGTACGCTCTGAGCCTTTTGGCTTCAGGGTCAGTGGAATGATGGCTAAACTCCTGGTTATTGAAGTGAAGGAGTTAATAATACATGAAGAAAGCATTAGTTTTGGAGAATTAGTATGATCCCTGTTAATATGGTACATAGAGTTGCATTGGAATTTGAGAGTATTTAGTTGTGAAAGCAAACCGGGATTTATTTATTCATTTGGGGTTTTTTGCCACAATAGGCTAATCTACCTCCTCAGAGAAAGAAACGATGGATGTGTTTTATATATCTAAAAATATATGGATACACCTCCCCACAACCTATCAGGAGTGGTGCACATCCATCCATATATTTATTTATTTATTTATTTAAATTTTTGTGCTGATAATAACCAAAATATTCCAGCTATAAAGTACTGTAAAACAAAAATAGGTTTTTAAAAATTATTTTAAATTCACTGTTCAAATTAGCTAAAGATAAATAAGGAAGTAAAAATGTATGTTTTAAAGATTTTTTTGTGTAGTATTCTATAGGTAGTGTCTTGTTTTTCATCTGTAGTTTTCATTTGCTCTCAGTTCTGATTTTGGGTAGCGGCTCCAATCTTTTATCTCGTGACTATAGAGGGCAGTAGGTGGAAAACAAATGGGACACGAAATTGCTTTGTCTGGCAGCGCTAAGATCACACAAGGGTAGGTTAAGAAGTCTTGTATCTGTCTTACAGGATCCAGCTTCCTGGGTAAATATTCACCACCTGGAGTATACAGATGGAGGAATCCTGGACCCAGATGATGTGCTGGCAGATGTTGTGGAAGACAAAGATAAGGTAGAGCTTGTGTGAAAATGTTATGTGTCTTTTCAAATAACGGATGCTGCTTTCTCGTTTCTTGGACATCTGGCAGGTGAAATGGGTGTTAAATATTCTTAAACACATCTGCCCATAGGTGCTGTAACTCTCCCCTTCTGGAGTAGAATGGGGGAGTGGGAAGCATGACCAAAGCTGTGAGAAGAGAAGCCTTGCAGTTCACTTAGGACTTAACCTTTTTAAGCAGTTCTGTATTTCTTTTTATTTATGTGTTCGAATACCATGGTGAATGTGAATTTTACAAGACTTTTTTTCTTTTTTATGCCACTTAAAATATCTTTTATAATCTCTTCCTTTGCATGGAACTAAGTATTTGAGAATCATTCAAATGTCATGGTTGAGTGTGATGAAATACACAAATCCTGTGATGACAAGAACAGCTACTTGAACTGTTAAATTCTGGGAGGAGTTCCTGTGATTTGCTACTGAAAGTCTTAGCAGGCTGCTTATTCATTTTAAAAGTTGTGAGTCTCTAAATTTCAATTCAAATAAGATAGATTTCCTTTCTGGGTGAAAAAGTAGTAGCTGCAGAGAAACCCCTTTTAATTTTATTTTTATTTGTCAGAAAAATTTAGTTTTGGAAAACTTACTGGTGACTTATTTCAGCATAGAGGAGGGGTATTATTTATAAAACTTTGCTGATTTTATCTTTCTTGTTTTCTTCATAAAATCAGAGGAAAAAATATTGAATAGCTTGAAACCAAAGATCCAAATATGGGCTATGCCTGTGCTTTTAGACAAATTGCTTTGTCTATTTAAAGTGCCATATGCTTGATGACTTGAAAAATAATTTAGTATATTGCGAACAGAATTGCTAGTTTTGTATGCTGTGTTGATTCTTCAATGACTTAATACAAAGCAGAACATTTTGCTTATGATTAATGGGATGTTGCTTCTCTGTATCTTAGAAAATTGTTTAGGGTGTACTTCAGTGTCATTTTAGGGTGGTTTGTGTCGGAATTCTTAAAAACAGTGGAGCTCTATTTGTTATATATTCTTTTTATCGTATTTGTGTTTCTTGCTTGTCCATATTTACTGAAAGTACACTTAAAACATCTTGAGACTTTTTTTTTCCAGGAGTGTTTGGGGACGAAAAGACTGAGTTCTGAAATTGAGCAGCTATGTACAAAGGATAAGACCATAAGCATAAGATGTCATAAAATGAGATATTATATCAAAGAGAAATGTGTTACTGGTGTCATCCGTTAATGGAAATTAGCACATTCACCCAGGATTTTCTCTATTTAAAGTACTGATAGAGGAATACTTGTGCAAATATGAGCATCAGTGTGCAGAATATTTGATATGCCATGTAGTTTTTAACTTGTGACCAGAGCCTTTGCTATACCTCATTGGTGGCTGTCACTGGTTGAGTATGTGTAGCTGATGAAGCTTCTAGGTCTGGCTTCTAGGTCACAGCTGTAGGTCTAAGCTTCCTCGGTTATAAGAGTGCTAGGTGAAGCTCTG
The DNA here is from genome assembly GCA_013397775.1 of Eulacestoma nigropectus. Classification (NCBI taxonomy): domain Eukaryota; kingdom Metazoa; phylum Chordata; class Aves; order Passeriformes; genus Eulacestoma; species Eulacestoma nigropectus. The sequence continues at coordinate 1,234,089 of VZTE01000618.1, forward strand.
AGGCTGCCTTGGCAAAAACTCACTGGGAAACTGGAATCTTACTCTTTGAAGTGGTCTGGAGTGGTTTAGAAATACGGCAGACTCCTCAGTTTCTCTTCCTCTGATGTCTCAATTACATATAATGTATCACTATCATCTTGTCTTCTTTAGAGTGGCTTGGTGAAACAGGGTAAGACACTTGGTGAACAGCAGCAGCTACAGTGAAAAATCAGATTTTTTTGATTGAAGTTAGGGAGAATGATGTAAGGGATCTGCTGGTCTGAGAGGTTGAAGAATTCTTTCATTTGAGAGTGGAATTGGGCCATAGCATGTGTAAGGAGCTGTCCATATTACCTACTTACCAAGCTTGGTATGATGTGATATCAAAGAACCAGCCACATAAAAGGCTTACAAATAGTTTTGATAGCTTTACTGTGGCCTGTTAGTCTTTGAGCCTTCACCAGTGTTATTTCACACTGAGAAACTCTACTAGGGGATCTTTAAGCTTTGCAAAAAAGGGGAGGAGATATTCAGGTCGACTTGGCCTGCTATCTTATTTGGTGTTTGAAGTCCCTGAATAGATGAAGGAATTTTTAGTGCATTTATCTGTGCTCTGCTTGTCTTTGGTTATGATTATCTGTATGTGTGGTAAATGAATAGGCCACAGCTTTGTTGTTCCCTTTTCCTTGTCATCCTTTCCTGCGCATCCAAGCCAGTGCCGTAGTTTCACATTAAATCAGTCACTCTCTGTAAAAATAAGCCTTGCACTTAACCTCAGTGCCTTTAACCAAAGGTGTTTGGCATTGCTGACCATCAAGCTCTTTTTCAGTGGCAGAGGAAATGCTGATGCTTTTTGAAGAGATAATCTGCTCTAGGTCATACTTTGATAGCAGTAAATTAGCACAGTTTCTTCAGAGGAAGATGTCTTTGCTAATCTATTGAATTCTTTCACTGTGACAACAAAACAGTGAGAGTGCTATCAGATATAGTTTATTTGGAATTTCAAGAGCTTTTGACGTTCCTTTACAACAGACTGTTAAGGAGGTGCAACTACTGATGAGGTAAGCAGCAAGTGCTGTGGTGGGTTAGTGAGCAATTGAGATGGAATTAAAAACCAGAATAAACGGTGAGTTTCCAGCCCTGAAATAACGGCTCCGGGATGCATAATGCCCATCATTGGGAGTGGCAGTGGTTTTGAGCTCTGCTTACGTTAACTTCATGACTTCCTCTGGAACTCCAAATTAATCAAAGTTCAACAAATAGGCAGTACAGTGGATGATATTAAGAGCTGTCAACTGCACAGTTATGCATGCTGGATAGAGTGGCATTTTTTAATTGCCTATAAAACAAATCTAAATTAGTATTACATGTGCTTGGTAATGTGTCATGTGAAAATGCTTTAGAAATTCTGCTGGCTGAGAGTCCCTCTTGCTGCTGTTGCCTCAGCAAAAATTGTGGCCTGAATTGGATGTCAAAGCTTGTTGACATACTTTTGTAGAATAGCTTTAAAATAGCTCCTTTTCAGTGAGTTATCCAGAAATTGGTTCATGTCCCGATAACCTGAATGATGAATTAATTAAAATCCCCAAATTTTGTCAGTTGAATAAGAACATACTATTTAAATTGTCTGATTTTAACGTTGAAGTTACAAATGGAGTCCTCTTTGTATACTGTTCTTAAGAGATCTACCACTTGAATGACTTCTTGAGCAAGAACATGTTCTGAGAAAATTTCTTTGCTGTGAAAAAGATGGAGTATAAAATGTTTCCCTTCATACCATTGTGTACATGGAGCCCTGTGCTTGGCACATGTCTTAATTGCATAAACTTAATGTACTCATCTAGACTTGCCTCTGATTTTTATGTGGAATCCTGTTTTCAAATACTCACAAACACCTGGGGAGGGTAAGAGGATGTGATGAAGGCCTGCGTTAAGTTAAAACTTGCTTAGCTTATAGGACAACAGGCTTTCTAGATCAGAACAGTTCTGCTTTGTGAGTAAGTGTAGAATTATACAGGGAAAATACACTTTCTATCAACCTTTATATGTGTATATATGTTCATATTTTGACAGGATCAAATACAAGCAAAACATGTTTACAGGTGTGCTTTTCCGGCAGAGCCCTTCTGAAGTAGGAGGTGGTGGTCTGCTGTCAGGGTGCTGGGTTTTCCTTTGGGTTGTTTTGATTTTGTTTTGTGGTTTTTTTATCTGTTTGTTTGCTTTTGTGTCTTTTTCTTGTTGCTTGGTCCTTTTTGGTTTTTGTGGATCTCTCTGGTGGTGTTTTGTAAGACTGTGTTTGCAAGGGCAGTATTGCGGTAGCTACATTCGAGCCAACAAAGCTGCTGAACGTTTTTGTAAAGATACATTTTCTGATCAGCGCTGCTGGCAAAAGATTAGGCATGGCATCCTAGGAGGTGATGTGGGTTTAACCTCTCCAGAGACTTGTTTGTTGGCAGCTCGGCTGCTAACGGTGGGGGGTGTTTTGTGGTGTGGGGTGTTTTTTTTAGGAGTGGAAGGAGTAAAAAAAGTAAGCTATTGTGATGGGCATTGTGCTGGCACTGAAATAGCAGGATACCAATATGATCTTAGAAATTAGTTTTTGCTTGGCTATCTCCTTTGTTAAATATAGATGAGTAGGGTTTTTTAACAGCAGCGGAAGCTTTTGAAGGACACAAAGCAACGTCAATGAAATGCTGAAATAGTGACACTGTTTCAAGATTTGTAGTGACTGCAACTGTCATTTAAGTGTTTCTAATGATGATATCAAGTAAATGGTATGAATTAAGTGTAGTTCAGATACCTATTTTAGCTAAGCATTTAATGAAATGTTAAATAGGAAAATCAATGAATTCTTTCTTCTCAGTTCACTCCCAGCAGAAATGCAGTATTGAGAAAACATGTCTCCTGGATGGTCTCCAAATGCTAGGGAAATCAGCTGCTGGCTGTTCGAAATGGCTGTTGGGCCCATGCATGCTCCTGATAAGAAGCTCAAGATCTGGATGAAGCTTTTGTCACGGATGCTGAGTAACTCTTTGAAGCCCTGCTTCAGTCAGAAGCCTTTGCAGGTAGCTTTAGTTTCAGTGATGGTTTTGCGAGTGTGAGGCTGGTTTGGAGAAGTTTTTTTCAGCAAAGCAATAAAAATGAAGCAGATGTGAACTTCAAGACTGATGTAATTATACAAAAGAAATGCTTTTCCAGGTAGAAAGACATGCTGACAGGCATGTTTTCTGTCAGTGGATTTGGAACTTTTCTGTTGTTTGCAGGCAGGTTTAGTCATTGGGAGTGATGGCTGGCTGGGTTTGGCACCTACAGAGCAGTTATTTTCTGACCTGAGTTTGACTCTCTAGACCTTCAGGGTTGTCATTTCGACTGTGAAAGTGATAGCGCACTCTAATGTGCAATGTGCATTTAAATTATGTTGTAATGAGCTAATTCCGCCTTGGATCAGTTTCTATTTCTATTCAACCATCAAATTCCTCATGAAATAGAGAAGTAAATCAGCGCCAAAGTAACCCTTAGGTAAGTATAGAAGCTCTGACTGAGGACTATGAGGTGATAAGGAAAATTTCTACACCAAGATGAAAAACAGCAAAATGAAGTGAGACTGGGAAGGGGGCTAGTGGGTAGAAATGTCTCAGTAGTTTAAATACAGGGCTGAGGAATTCTGAGGCAGCTTCTCCTCATGTGGAGTTACAGCATTACTGCTTTAAAAGCTTCCCCTGCATATGGTGGCAGAGGCCTCGATGCTGGTTTAAGTTACCTCCCAGTGTGTCAGCAGAGCCTGTAAATGTCATGCTTTACAGCTTTTTTGTTGTGTGCCTTGATTCTCAAATATATGATCCATGCAAGTAATGCATACTTAAGTTAGAGAAATGCTGTTCAAACTCTAGACTTCTGTGTAATTGAGCTCTCTAGGGTTTTGTAACTTTCTGATAACTCAGTGTAGAATAGAGGGTCTTTTATTCTTCAGTTTGTTATACAACAGTATATTATACTTTTTTGGGAAAAACAGGAAGAGATGTGAGACTTCATTACAGCTGAGAATTTTTACCTATTGAAGTATATGCTGCACTGTTTTTTTAATGTAAACTCCTCTACAAGTTATTGCATATTGGGCAAGTTTCCCATGGAGAAGTTTAAAAAAATCCATTTTTTATAAGAATGTGAGAGAGGTGTCTGGTAGCAGAGAAAGCAATTTAATGATGTTAGTTTCACATAATGTGGAGGTAACATTGGAAGTGTGCAAAGCAGTTTAATGATGTTAATTTCCTATAATGTGGAGGTAACATTGGAAGTGTGCAATGGACACAGGATAGTTCAAAATGCTGTATTATAACTTGGATTCTCTGTGTCTTTCATAAAATCTGCATCAAAAAGGCATGTATCAAAGAAGAAAAAAATTACAGCTTTTCTTCCTTGTAAGGCTGTTAATATTGCTCTGGACTAGCACTTTGACACAATATTTTATGATATTTAGTTAGTTAATACAATGGCCCAGTTATTGTTCTGATGTGTGTGCTTTTGCTGTTGAACTGCTACAGCAAATACACGCTTCAGACTTCTGACACTTAGTGCTTCTGGCAGAGTCTTGGTTACACTTCAGTAAATTTGAATGCCTTTTTGAAAAAAGTGGTGTCCAGAGGCAGCCAATTTTGATGTTTAGCTCCTTGCTGCTAATGAAGTAAACCAAGGGATTAGTAAATTAAAAAGCCTGATATGATCAAGATGAGGAAAATGAAGTTGCAGAAATTTGGCAAAACTGGTATGTAAGGGCTGCTGTTCTTTGATTTGGTTTTAATGTGTTTTTTGGTTTTGTTGGGTTTTTTTCCCCTTATTATAATTTTAAGATTGTGGTTAGTATCTCTGCCAGAATATATATGTAGCTGTTTGTGACTCTTCCTTGCTGCCTCTGGTTTTGTATTCGTATTTTGTGGTTTTGGTAATGAAATTCTACAGATGCCTAGGAATCTTAAAATTTTATTAGCAAAAGGATAACTAATAATGCATTCTTCTTTCAAACTCTGAATTGTAGAAATTAAAATGGATTTAACTTCTTCTATTCTGAATAGTATGTTTACAACCTCCAAGAGCATAATACAGTATTAACATCTTTGTTAAATTTAGAGTACTCTATTTCTTCCTTGTGTAAATACTTTGTAATAAGTTTCAGCTGTTATTTCCAATAACCAGAGTCATTAGGATATGAAATTGTTATTGCTGACAGTATTTGTTTACTTAAACATTCATATCTAGTTCTGAGTGATGAAGTTATAAAGACGAAACGGGATGGTGCATAAAAGCTCCGTGCCATTTTTGTTCTATCAAGGGAATCCCAGTAGAAGCTCTTCAGGTATCTGATGGTTACCTATATATCATATGTCTACAAGGAAGGGAAGTATTAGAAAGGGCATATCTTAAATACTGCCTTTATCCTTGTTAGCACCTTAGGGTATGGTAATGAGACACAAGAAAATCCAAGAACAAAACAGGCTATTTATCCTATTGGGCTGCATCAAAGGAAGCATTGCCAGCGAGCTGAGGGAGGTGTTACTCCCTCTCTGTTCTGCTCTCATGAGACCCCACCTGGAATACTGAGTTCAGGTCAGGATTTCTCAGCACAAGAAAGAGTGGACCTGTTGGAGAGGATCCAGAGGAGGGCCACAAAGTTGATTTGAAGGAAGGAGCACCTGTTCTATGAACACAGCGTGAGAGAGTTGGGATTGTTCAGCCTGGAGAAGAGAAGGCTCCAGGGACACCTCATTGCAGCCTTCCGGTGCCTAAAAGGTCTTATAAAAATGAGGGAGAGTGACTTTTGACATGGGCAGATAGTGACAGGACAAGGGGGAAGATTTCTAAACTAAAAGAGGAGATAGGTGGGATATCAGGAACAGATTCTTCAATGTGAGGATAGTGAGACACTGGCACAGGTTACCCAGAGAAGTTGTGGATGCCTCATCCCTGGAAGTGTTCAAGACTAGGCTGGATGGGGCTCTGAGCATATCCTGGTCTGGTGGACGGAGTCCCTGCTCATGGCAGGGGGGTAGAACTGGGTGATTTTATGGTCCCTTCCAACCAAAACCATTCTGTGATTTTGCATTGATTGTAATAATAGCTTTTCTTGTCATCTTGGCCAGGCTTTTTGACTTGTTCAAAAGGACAGCACTTGCTAAGAATTTCCATTGAGTTTACCAATAGTTCAAACAAACAAAAAAAGGCATTGGGGATGGGGTCATTCTTACAGAGAAACTGTAGGCCTTGATTTGCTGGCCCTTCAATGAACTAAGATGGAGTTTTGTTTTTGCTATTGACAAAATAATATGCAAACTAGTCAAGCTGCAGCCTATTTTTAAAAAAGTGTTTTCACACTTTTCAGGAAGAAAAAGTTTCATGCCATTTTGAGCCAGTGCTTGTTTAGGAAACAGATGCCTCATTTCACTCTTATGTAGTAGAGTATGCTGTGAGCCACCATATATATATGTATAAAAGGATATTTCGGTAGGAGTTGGTGTGTTTATTTTTGACATAGGGTCTGAACTGTGAGTACCAGGGGGAGGGAGCAAAAAATCACCATTGTTAGTACTTACTAAGCAACACTTTATTTCAGTAATGCAGTGTCTTTTAGAATACAGATTATGAAGCTTTGCATTTTTATGAAATTTGTTTAAATTTCTTGCTGCAGAGGTGCCATGCATTATTCAAGATTATGAAATGATTTGGATTTCAGGAGCATTTGGATTTGCTGATGAGGATTTCAAGCTGTGTAATTATGAAACTGTATGCACATGGGTTGGAAGTTCAGAACTCATTAGCGTAATCATTAAAATAACCATTTTTAAGTGTGGTATTACATTCTGGGGTGTGCAATTACACTATCATGTGCTTCTGGTTACTGGAAACATTCTTGTAATAAACTTCAGGTCTGGCAATATGCTTCAAGAGAAGTTCATAGCTTTAAGAACAGACACCTGGTCAAATGTTGCTTAGGTTATTAAAGAAAATTAAGTTTTATAGATTTAGAGCCATAACATGGTGCCTGTATGCATAAATTTACCTCCTGTTTATCCTAGAAAAATTTATAAGCTTTTACATATTTAATGATGTATAATGTAATTTTTCTTAGAATTTGAACATCTTGCAAGGGTTACTTATTTCAGCTCTACCTACTTTAACAGGAGTGGGGGCATGAAGGTTCTTACCAGATGGACTCCACAGTTTTAGTTTTTTCCAGTGTAGTATTTGTGTTTGAACATTCTGAACTGTGAACTCTTTCTCTGAACATCTGTAACCACCAGATTTTTTCCACTTGTGATAAGTATTCCATTACTTTTTTCAGATAAAGAAAAGAGTTAAATAACTGTGACAGTAGATCTGTGACACTAATGAAATTCCTGATAGTTTTGGAATAAGATTTTCTATTTAAATGCTAAATGGGAGATTTTTGGAGTTAAAATCTTCTTTATATAAGAGACATAAATTTGAAACTTGTGCTTTTCTAGTTTGGTTTTCTTTTGATCCCTCTATCTGATTTGTATTTTGGCTTTTCAGAGTATGAAAAACATAGAGCAAGGCAGAAGGTTTGTGACCCGGGTCACTTAGTTTTTGGGGAGTATTCAGCTGTACAGCTGTAACACTTTCTCTTGACCTGAAAATGTTTTGTCATCTGGGCACTAAGTACTGTAGCTAATTGGTGATCTGACAAGTGAAGCTGTCTGATTTCTGTTCCTTGCACAATGAGAGGGAGGGAGGTCATTCTGAGTGCATCTGGCCGCAATGAACTGAATGAACATTCAAATATCCTGATGAAAAGAAGCTTAATATCTCTTTGTGTGAGCATAACCTGGTGGAAGAGTTACTCCTTCTTAGTGATTTTCATTGATGGAACAAATACTTGGAATTCTGTATACACGTGTTGATGCTTAAGTGCCTTTAAGCACACACACATGTTAATGTTTACCAAGGGAGTAATATGCATTGTAAAATGCTGTAGCCTTGTTGTGGTAAGATAATTTGGTGGGTTGTCTTGTTGTATAAAGTAAGCTGAGCTCTTAAATACTTCCACATAGTGGTTTAATTATGATATGTTTTGGAAGCTGAGAGAATTGAGGTTGTTCAGCCTGGAGAAAGGACGGCTTTGGGGAGATTCATTGCAAACTTTCAGTACTTTGAAGGGGGCCTATAAGAAAGATGGGGACAAACTTTTTAGCAGGGCCTGTTACAATAGGGCAAGAGGTGATGGTTTTAAGCTGAAAGAAGGCCAATTTAGACTAGATGAGAAGGAAGAAAGTTTTTACAATGAGCATGGTGAAACACTAGAGCAGGGTGTTCAGAGACGTGGGAAATGCCCCATCCCTGGAAACATTTAAGGTCGAGTTGAATGGGTTTCTGGGCAACCTGATGTAGCTGAAGATGTCCCTGCCTGTGGCAGCAGGTGTTGATCTAGGTCACCTTTAAAGGTCCTTTGCAACCTGAACTGTTTATGATACTATTATATCATGTGTCCTATTTTGATTGCATATGGGTTGAGGAAGGGGTTTTTGTTCCGGTTTACAGCTGGGGCTCCAAAGACTTTCATTACAAGGAGTTAAACACCTACTTTGATATACCTTGTTTCCCTGAGAAGTGGTGAAGGAGAAATTTTGTATTGGTATTTCATGCCTTTTCAGAAGTGACTGTGTTCTGGCCTAATGAATTGATGTTAGTCTGTGTACAGTTTTGGGAAACTGCTTCAGTATAGTAAGTGTTCCTTACTTTAGATTGGTACACAACTCCTGTATCAAGTTCTGTTCTTTTAAATCCTGTGACTCTTCCCTCCAGAAAGTTAAAGCTTGTTAAAGTTTTGAAACACTGGTAGAAATTTCACTCATATTTCAGCAATTGCAAACAGTTTGGGATTTGTGTTTTGGCACTTTCCAATTGTAATGGGGATGGTGTACTAGTGAGATGCCTAATACCACTGCTGTTGTGAAAGCAAATACCTCCCACAAGTATTAAACCAAAACCAACTCAATTCTTGTGTGCAGGTTTGAGACATCAACCCTTATTTTATTTAGAGTGTAGTTGACATGTTTGAGGAAAATACCTTGTAAATTGCCTTTAAAAATGCACACGTAGAACCTGGCACACAGGTGCCAACTTCTTGATGTGTGCATTGTGGAGTCTAACAGAAAGTCTGCCCTAGTTTAACTTCAAAAGGCAGGGAAGGGCACTGGCTCCATACTTCAACTCAGGAGGCAGCTTTGTGGCGGACTAATAGCAGACTTCTATTGAAAGTGCCAAGACAGTGTGAGTTAGTTCCTCCTTTGGGGGGTGGAGAGGCTGGTGTGCGTGAAAGGCTGTAGGGATGGAGACATATGGACCTTTGATATACCTGTTGTACTGTAAATATCTTCTGAAAAGGTGTAGAAATAAGAAAATACACTTTCATCTTTTTGAGAGTTCAGGAGTATCTTCTGCAAAGCACCGGAACACTGACTGTATTCATAACCTGCTTAGAAGTTTTATGGAGGTTGTTCAACCTGGAGAAAGGAAGGCTCAGGGGAGACCTTTTCTCTCTCTACACCTTCGTGAAAGGAGGTTGTAGTAAGGTGGGTCAGTGTCTTCTCCCAGGTAACAGGTGATAGGACAAGCAGAAATAGCCTCAAGTTGCACCAGGGAAGATTGAGATTGGATATTAGAAAAAAATTCTTGACTAAAAGAGTTGTCAGGCATTGGAACAGACTGCCCAGAGAAGAGGTTGGGTCACCATCTCTGAAGGTATTTAAAAGGTGTGTCAATGTGGCACTTACAGACATGGTTTAGTGGTGGACTTGGCAGTGCTGGGTTAATGCTTGGACTCTGTTATCTTAGGGGTCTTTTCCAATCTAAATGATTCTGTACTTCTGTTCAGAATTAATGCTTTCCTGTTTATTCTCATATTCTCTGACAATGGTGTTAATACCAAAATTGAGTTAGAGTAATTTGAAGGCTCAAGTCTTGAGGGATTTTAGTTTTCTTCTCTTTCTTCAAAGACAGATGGAACAATAGTTCAAGAACTTCAGTAAAAAAAAAATTATTCACAATTACACATTTAAGGGTCAAGATATAATGCTGCCTCTACATAGTTAAAGTTCAGCTAATTAGCAAAAAAAAGTTACAAAAAATCCTTAAGTAAAAACATGCAGTCAGGAAAATGTTGTAAGAAATAATATCCAGGAATAAGTAGTCTAGTTGAAAAAAATGATGTTAAAATATTCTGAACTTTTTAGAATGAGAATATGTTTGCTGTGCTGACATCTTCTACAAGCCCTTTACTGATTTCATTCAATAATGGCATCACATGTAGCAGTTCTTTAGGGGTTTGATGCCCTTTTTTTTTCTTCAGATTCTGATGAAGCTGTTAAGAGCCATTTTCTCATTGTTATAGTGCTGGTAGTCCTTGCTTTTTTACTCCAGACACTCTTCAGACATTTAACAGCATCCTTGTTTTTGAAGATTCCTTCCCTGTTACGAGGGGTGCCAGGTAATCCGAAAGTCAAAGGCTTGAGAAGCAGAAATAAGAAAAGCATTTTGAAAACATGCTAACGTTTTTGGGCAGCATGTGTTCTGAAGTGTATAAAGGCTATTCTAACTTCAGGTTTGTGTAGCAAAACTATCTACAAAAGGATGCCGAATGCTTCCTTAAGTTCACTTTTGCTATTCAGTAGTGGATGATGCTTTTCCCTGTGCATACGTCTTTGAGTGTCCAATTTTTTTTTTCTGTTGGTGTTTAGCTCATGCTCAAACACTTATATTCTAGGGGCAGAACTGTCTGTTCATATAGTGGCTGTTTGAAAGAAGGAAAGTCAACAGTGTTTTCCTCAGGTCTGAAGGGTTTCCAGCTTTCAGGATTTTACTGCATTATCGGAAAACAAGAGATTTTGCAAATCACTCAGGTTTGAGAATTAACATGGGATGCCCGAATCTGAAGAATCGTCCAACAATTTATCCGTTGCTGGAACTGTTTTGGACAAGTGTGAAAGAAGTGGTGTGAAGAGCAAAGGAGATGTTAAAAATGGTTTTAGAGTGTGCTTACCATTGCCTTTGCTGAGGACAGGGGCTGCAGTGGAGAAGGAAGCAACGTGTCTCCAGAACAGCTGGTGCAGTAGGTGTTGGACTGAGTTCACAGAGGAGGACAGACCTTTCTGGTTATCAAAAGTCTGGGTTCGTGGAGGAAGACCAGGCTGAGCACTGTGAGTGCAACTCCGACACCGCTTTCTGCTGTTACCTTAGGTAGTAAAGTAACAGCAGGAAGCAGTGACACAGTTTCTCCTGTGCCCAGAGAGCAGCTGCAGAAATGCAGACTTCTGAGAGGTTGACTTGTGCTATTCCCTCTTCAGGAGGGAATGCTGGAACTGGAGGCAAAAATTCAGGGCATCTAGGTTACCTTTACTTTGTCCAGTTCAAGGCTTTTCCTGGCTTCCTGTGCCAGATGAAACCTTAGGATAAAAACATTTGATAAAGAAGTGCTTGATAACTGTAGTTGAATAAAACATAGCCCTTATTTCCCATATGTTTGAAATACATTTATGTTAGCAAAATGATGTGGAATGTCAATTGGAAGCAGTACATGGCAGAGGGTAGTTCTAAAAATGAAGCTGATGTATTTTTACCTTGGTTGAAGGCTTCATTTGTGGATGCTTTTTCTGTTGCTTTTTGTTGAAAATTGAGTTGAAGACTAGCAATAGTCAAAACACAAGATAAAAATGCATGAACAGCAAGCCAAGTACAGTTGTGCATTATGTGGTTTCCTAGAAAAGCATGCAAATAGTATGTGTCCTTATACCACTGTTTTTGCGAAGTTGCATTTCTTCACGTGGTGTAATTTCTTACTAATTAAGACTAGGTAGTTTTCAATCCATAGGTTTTGGGTTTTTTTAGTTACTCCCTGACAAAGCAATTTCGTGTCTTCCTTGCTTTTTCAAACAAAATAAGAGCTAACTTTTCGATGAACTCAAGTTCTACTCTTATGTGATTATTTAGCAGGCTATAGTAATTATAGTAATTAGGCTTTTTTTTAAAGTACACCTTTTCCCAATGCATTTTTAGCTTTAAGGTGTAATTCTCAAGAGGATAATAAAATACACCACAGTAGATCATGCAATCAAGTTAATGTAATCAAATTGCTAATCATTTTCTTGGAAGAACTTCTATTAGAGAAGATGAAGACTTGCTCTTCTTTTGCTGAAGAAATGTCCTTGTTTGCTGTTGATCGAGGTCCTAAGCTTAAGCTGCTAGGTTTAACTTGACCCAGTGGCACTTTCAAGTTATGATTGCTTGCCTTCCTGGGACTACACAAAGATTACTGACTGACAAGAAATCAAAGAACTGAATTTCAGAGTACTGAGATTTTCCTGATCTTAATGTTTTACATGTTTAAAATCTGAGGAGTCTTTCATATGGTGCTAATGCATTTTATATTAACACTTCTGAAAGTTTTTCTTAGATGACATGTTTCTTACATCGTTTTATGTTCAGCCTTTAAGGAAGGCTTTTCCAAAACTTTCCTTTGTATCCAATATCTCCCTGTAGCAGTCAAAGCCTCAAGGAAAAAATGTATATGATCAAGAAGTTCCTGTGGGTTGGTATAGAATAATGATAGTGACATGGACAAACAATGCAGCAACAGGAATTAGGTGTCTTAAGATACTTTGCTGTCCCTTTGTGACATTGGAGCTAAACTGCTGAAGGTAGATATGAAATGTATTATGTAAGGGGCTTTGATCACCATGTGTGGTGTATTTAGTTTTCAAGTTACCAGATCTTATATGAAGCTAAAACTACCCACTGGCTTTATTTGTAATCCTTGTATAGAACTGTAGTTCTTATTTCTGTGCCTCCTTCCTGCAAACTAGTTATAGTAACTGTTGAATAAAGGAGTGAAGAGTTTTAATCTCCTTTTGGATGGCATCTCCTATTTTGTTATTCTGTATAGTAGCAGCATTCATTTAGTGGCTATTTAAGTAATGCCTTCATAGCTAGAATTCTATTGAGTCTCATGTATAAACACAACCTGGAAAAGTAAATTCATTTGGAGACAGTAGTAGTTAATCTAAGAAATCAAATACAAAGTGCATTTCAGCAAAGATTTTTTTTTTCCTCTCTATAAGGTGGTTTGTTTTTGTTTTTTGTTTTTTTTTTTTGTGAAGATGAAAGCCTGCAAAGGTACAACATTTTTGTGTTCAGAATCCCTTCCTCAAAAGCTTTCCCTGCTCCATCCAGTCCCCACAGAGCTAGCCTGAGATACAACCAAGGACTTGTGACTATATATGGTCTCTTTACGTCTTACATAAGCGATTCACTTTCCCATTTCCCTATAACCATTTTAGAATGCTGTCCTGGTCTCATGCGAAAGTGTAGGTGGCAGCAGTTGTGTACAGCTGTGCTTACATAGCCTGTTAGGTTGCCTTTGTCTCTGGAAAAAGGGGCTTTTACTTCAGTATCTGAAGGCTCCGCTTCCAGAAGAGGCACTCAGAGACAGTGAGCGTTTCTTAGGCTTGGTTTTGCCTTAGTTGTGGTTTGGTGGCAGCCTTGAGCCAGCCTAAGTGTGTGTTTGCTTTCAAAGACGTGGTGTTATCTGTCCCCACCCAGTCCTGCTGCTCTTGCCCCCTGAATGTACAGGAGCAGTTCTGCATTTAAACTAGTTTGACACAAGCATAAAGCTTAATTGTTTTTACCAAGAACGGTTTTCCAAATTAATTCCTTTTTTGGGCTCTATTTTTGCCAGAAGTGGTGAGAGGCAGCAATTCTGGGTAGGGGAAGGTGTTGCTGATAGCATTTATGAAGTGGTCATGCTGCTGTGGTATGTAGGGGGTTGAGGCTCCTGTTCTTTGCTTGCAACCATGACAGGAAGAACTTCAGTTTCAAATTGTGTTGCTAAGCAATAATGCACTAGAATAGGACCATCTTTCACTCCTTTGACTGCACTGCGTTGTTGAGCTAGGCTTTCTTTGCTCTAGTAGCCCACAGGTTTCAGAGATTTTGTTGCCATTTCACAGCCTAATTTTTGCCCTTGTTCTCTGAGCAGTGAAATTCCATTTGTTTCTTGCAAGGCAGGGAATATGTGAATAATTTATATGATAACTTAGACTTAGAAACTGTGACTGAACTGTCCTATACTACTTCATGTACCTTCCTGCTCTGGCTGTTGTATCCAGTTTGCTTGGAAGTCCTGTCTGCTCCCCCAAAAGAAGGTACCTGCTGGCATTGCCTCTCACCCTGCCCTGCAGGTCTGGCTGTTAAAGGAGGTTTTAGAATTAAGTTTTAGGATAGGTGTGTGGGCTTTTATAAAAAAAAAAATCTATATGCTGCTTCATCCAAATGTAGTTTGGCAACCAAGAAGCTGTATTTCATGAAGTCAAAAATATTGCAGAAGACTTGGTTTTCACCTCCTTGGACCAAAAAAAAAAAGATGTGGAGAAGTATTATGCTGCAGCAGAAAGGATTTTGTAGCTATGCTGATTAGCTGTGCTGCTTCAAAGTTTAGAAAACTTGATGAATGGTCACATATAGAGGAGGAAAATCTGATCATTGCAGCAGTTGGAACCTCAGCTTTTCTTCATTAAAACTAATTAATATGAATATGAATAATTCTACAGTTTGGCAGTCTGAAAAGCAGTACAGGACCTGGAAATAGAGATTGTGGGTGTACTAAAAAGCCTGTTCTTGTGCTGTGATACTTAGTCGATCAATGACTGTTTGAAAAATCCAAACTTGTACGTTCCTGTCAGCAGGCACTGGGAGAGTTATGTCAAAAGGTTCAGAATGCTCTGGATCATTGTAAACATTGGCCATCAGGTGTTTGTGGGCTGCCTGCTTTTCTGCTTTAATTAACCATATTCTGGTAGTAGAACTGAGCTTGAAAGTTAATGTGCAGAAATATTATGGCAGACCTACCTGGCTGGTAACCTCAGATTAGAAGAGGAAAGTTGAAGATGACTGTGTCCAGCTTCCTGGTAGGCAAAGGATGGCACACCATTTAGACCTACAGGTACACCTGTATCCCTGTATTAATACACATAAAGACACATGTGGTGTAAATCTGTTGGAAATTCCAGTGAGAAGTGGTTTCTTCTGGCTTATTTATTACTTCAAAAGTGAAATTTTGAAATTGTCACAATTGTGTAAAGCACAAGAATAAATACTTCCAACTATTCCTTTTGCTCTTGGTTGTCTACTTAGTAACACTAGTCACTCTGTGCAAGATAGCTGAAAATATAAACATAATTTAAATATCTTCAAGTCATGTGAGATAGAATTGAGGAAGAATAGCAAACAGCATTTGAAGTGTTTTTATCTTGTGTTAACATTTGATTGCATTATAAACAGTGGGTGTTATTGGGACTTCCAGTACTTGGCTTTTTCCCCAGTATGTTCCTTACTCTTAGGAAAGGAAAAAAACCCACCAAACTCAGACTTGTGCTGTGAACACATTATAAACACTATCTTCGTTGCCTGTTAAATTTTTCTGCAGTAGAGTTTCAAGTAGTGGAAAATAGTTTCATCCAGTTAATGGAAGACACATTATTGACTGAATCTGATGCAGAGAAAATCGAACTATCTGTTAAAACTGAGGAACTGCTTATTTTTAGTACATTGTTCTGTTAAGTGCAGACATTTGTAAAGAGAGTTCCTAGACTGCTTATGTCCCAAGAAAAATCAAACCATCTTTTAGCCCTCTGTGGTCTTTATGTGCTGTTTCTTGTTGCCCCTAATTGTCAGGACTGGATGTTACCCTTCCCATCTGACCTAACAATTTTCTCCGGGAAACTAGGAACAAGATGCAGAACTTGGCCTTGTGTGGAGAGGGTAGTGAATGGAATATCCTTCCTGCTTAGGGATGAGAGCAGTTCCTTTCTTTGTCTCTTAGTTCTTCTTGTGTTATGTGGAGGCATCTAAGGTTTTTATCATGAGGGATAAGGCAGGATTTGAAAAGTGATTGACATAAGTGCCAACAGAATCAGATCTAGGAAAGCTACAGTATAATGAAACAGGATGATATATGAAACAGGATGCTATTAGCTGCCAATCAATTTCGAGAATTTACCAAAAAGATGTTGGCGGTAACAGATGAAAAAAATCATATACTTAAGGTGAAGGAGAGAGTAAACCATCTCCTGACCCTCTTAAATAAACAAACAAAGAACCCCCATCAAAACCAACTGAACAAGAAAAAAAAAAAGTCAGACAGCCTTTTAAGTTGTTTGTTTGTCTATACCTAGAAACCAGCATAGGGACTGATAGCATCCCTATCCTTAGCTTCCTCAGTGTCCTGTCTCCCCAAATTCCTTTCTTCAAAAAGTGACAGAAAAAGCCAAACCAACAGCAAAAAGCCTCGAGCAAAAACCCCAAACCACTGCTGCATTATGGAAATAGTAGCAGCAGCACTTGTTTAGCTGGACTAAGGAATAATGGTTTGCAGATTGAGTGATTTCAGTGTTCTCCATTTCTGCATTGTAATCTTACAACCCCAAGGGCTCATTTTGCTGTTTCTGCCTGCCCCTCTACCTCCAGTATTCTGTTAAGTATGCAATTACTAGGCAGTTCCTGATTTGGTTTGGAAAAGGGTGTGTTAATCTGGGCAAAGGACTGGCTACAGTCACTTGTTAAAATGGGTTACTTTACTTTCCTGTTCGGATGTGCTTTTTCAGTGTTGATTCTTGTTTGATAAGCAAACATTGTCTAAATGTTTGTTCTGAGAAAACACGAGTTAATGTCATCAGCTCTGGACTTTTGGAGAAGCTAAATGGGCTAACCTCAGATCACTCACTGGAAAAGTTGTACTTCACTCTAGCCTGCAACCATTTTCCATTCCTTTCTTCATTCTGTCTGATTGCATTTACATACAGGCTTACCCCTACACATTTTAGTATGACGTTCAGGACTGCATGTGTTATACTTGTATTTATCGTACTAATTGTATAAATGATATTCATTGCATCAGATACCGGCATTCTGCTCTTCTATACAGGTAAAGGCTAAAAGATTACATGGTACTTATGGTATAAACTAGTAGCTGTAGAAGCTGTAGTCTCTTTGACTGGCCTGTTACCATTGCTAAATCCCTTTAAATCACGTTTTCCAGAGGACTTCCAAATGTACAAAGCATACTCCTTATTCCTGTTAACTTTTTTCCATTAATTCCCCTGTTTCCAGCTGCTGCCTTGCCAGGAAAAATAGATACAGGACAGTTGGTTGAATGAGCATGTTACAGACAAGACCATTTCTTTAATAAAATCCAACACAAAGTCTGAGAGGCTCTGTCAGAGTGGCAAACAACTGCTTATCCAAGCTGATATTGCTTTATTTTGGCAATCTCCTCTAAAACGTGGCAAAGTAGTGGAGCACATAAGGAACTTCTTAAATATATATATGTACACTTTTTTTTTTTAATTTATTATTTTCACTTCACAAACAACAGATTTATTAAACCTTCTCACCTGTGCTTTATGGAAGACCGTAGGTATAAAGTAGAATAAATTGCAAGTGCCAGACAGTTTTTGAGAATGTTTGAAATAATAAATTTGAGAGTGTTTTTAATAATAAAATTTACTGTGAGTGGAAGAGATCAGCCACAAATACAGCGTGCAGGGCTGTGGGTCTTCCATACCATGGAACTGTGTTTGGGTTAGGGTGAGTCTTGCCCCAGCCCAGCCCCCCCTGGACATTCTCTCTTTGCATTGTCACCCTCTCTGCAGAGGAATTCTGTCCTTCCCTTGCTGCCTCCCCGGCCGGGGTGTGGGCAGCACAGGGTACCATGAATGAGTCTCCAGCCATCACTGGGCAGCCTGCAGTGGGAGCTGTGCTTGGTAATGGCGTGGGACCGAGTGATGAGCTGCGTTAAATTGTGCGGCAAGGTTTTGTCATCTTGCACATCTAAAGGCAGAGTACAGATTCCACTGGAGTAGATTGCTCCATCATTGTAAGTCTTTGAACTGCATCAGCTTTGCTGCTGATTATGTGATCAAATCCCCTTGTGAAAAGTGTGTGGAGTCTGGCAAGGCTTGTGCTGTTGCTGTGTGTGTTTATGGATGTCTTGGGCCACCGTTCCTTTTTTCTCTAGCAGATTGCTGCCCCCATGTTCTCTTCCCATGCATTTGTAACCTGGTGTGTGACATTTGAGTGCTAGTGGAATCATAATTCTTGCCCCTTTCACTCATTAGCTAACAGTGTTAGTGATTATGTAGTACTTCTGGCAGAGGCGTATTGCATCACATTTTAAAATGGTTTTGTACATGTAGTGTATCCAAAAAGAAAATTCTGTGAAAGAAGGCTTGAAAAGCCAGTTAAGCAGTAGAATATTAATTGTCATGTTGAATGCGCTGACATTTTAAGCAATTAAACATTTTCAAGAGAAGGAAGGAGAACTGTCAGTTTGGAATCATGTAGCACTTGTTAAAATTTCTGGTAGCTAGTGTTTTGTTAGCTGGCTAGTACTGAGAAATTCTTAACAAAGTTTTTTATAGTGGATCTAAGCGACATGTCTTTGAACTTATACAAGAATGGCCTTTTCTATTAATTAGATATTGATGTGTTCTTCCCAGTTGTTAATTGCAAAGGGCTCTTTAAACAATTTCTATTTAGTTCAGTTGTTTGTTACTGCATGCATTGGCTTTCAGCAGTGCAAAATGTAAATAAACTTAGCAGCTCAACAGTGTGATCACATACTTTGTATAATTTAGATAATGTTGTCTTTTGGGGTTTTTTTGACCAGATTTTATGGCGAGGCAGTATCTCTTCATTTATCTATCTGGATAAAGTTCAGTGTTTGGAGAAGGATATTCTGTCTGCAATGACTTGCAGTGTAATTACATATCGTTTTGAATCTATGCTATATATTTCAGTTGAAAGCCTCTGCTTCAGCTAAAGCTTGGACTGAATAAGCTGAACCAAGGGAGCTTTTTGGATGACAGGTGAACAGATTATTTGTCTTTGAAAAATGCAGAAACATTTGGAGAAAAAAAAAATAAGGTGAATTGAAATATTTTGTTTCTTGGATTTGATAACATCTGAACATGAAACCAGTTGGCCTTTGTTTGTGATGCTTTTGGATAATGGCTGTGGATTATCCTGGACAGCAGCTTGTGCTGTGCGTCGTGCCTCAGCACATGCTCCTTTCCCCACAGATTTTAAATATACTGGTTTTGAATGCACATTGTGGATTCTTATGTTCTGGAGCAAATTGTAAATTTGAAAGAAGTGGTGCACAGCAGGACTTCTAAAGTGTTTAAGGACTGTGTTGTAACTTGAGGGACTTTGTGCTAGTAAAGGCGCGTGGAAGTGTTTTTGGTAGTGAAGTAAGAAAGGATGAGGACAGATTTGAACAAAATATGAGTTTCTATTGTCTTAATGATACATGGCTGAAAAGAAGGCTTCCAAATGCTCTAGCTCCTGATTCCCAGTAATTGAAGCCTGGTTATTTAAGTGTTAAATAGCTGTTAAGGTGTTCTTCCTCTTTTCCATAATGTTGAGGCAACTTTAAGGACTGTATAGGCTTACATGTACAAGAATATATGGCATGAGTATTTTAACTGTGGGAAAATGGATAATTAAACTGGCAAGACTTGTGGAGTTCTCCAGGCACAAATAACATGAATTTTGACATTCACAGGTTTGGTTCCATATGAATCTAATGTATGGATGCATAGCCTTCAAGTCCCAGTTCTCAACAGAGAATAAGGTTTTTTCTCGTTGGCTCAACAAACCTTATTTAAAAGTACTGGGTTTTTCCCTTTGATCTTGGGTGTAGTCTTCTTTGTCTTTTCATCTTTTTCTTATTCCTTTCCTGAACAAAAACCAGAGCTGTTGAATGATCCTGAAGTTGTTAGATTTTAAGTCTTACTATCCTTAGCTTTCTGAATGATCAATGCCGTGTTAGATACTTCGGACTTTGGTTGGAGCAAAACTAAGGGAACAAAAAAAGTAGTATTTGAACACTTTTGTAAATGCACAGTCTTGGTCTGTTTTGTAGAAGTCTGAATGTTTCTGTACCCCTCTGTTGTATTCCTGTTCCTGGCTCCTTGTGGGCTCTGGAACTGGTTACTGAGATGGACAGGGGGCAAACTGAGCTAGGGATTTTCTTGCTTAATTTCAAGCACGGTGTTTGTGTTTTGTTTCTTGGGAGAAGGGAAAGGGACAGAAGGAAATAATTCAGTTGTAAAACTCCTTACAGTTTTACAGTGTCCTCATTTTAAGCACATAACTGAACAATTTTGAGTATGTTTTGTGATTTTCTTTAAAAATCTGATGACAAATAAAATAAATGTTCAAGAAGCTAAATTTTCATTTGTTATCCACTTGATGTCAATGACAGGAACAATCCAGTACAGAGCTTTTGCTTTTTAAAACACTGTTTTGCTGCCTACTTAAAAGTGATTTTCCTACATGTGGGAAATAGTGAAGTAATTAAACACATTTGGGTCTATGCATAAATTTTCTAAAATTAACTGTCTCTTTCACACTAATCTTGCTTGCCTTTAATTGGGTTGAAATGTGTGAAAGGGAAAAAGGTTTGATTGGGAACTATTTTTCAGAGACTAGCTTAGCTACAGAGCACATAAGGAAGTTGTTATATGTGCTTGGGCCAGGAAGGCAGGAACTTTCTGTTAAAAGGGGAAATATTTTGGTATTGGTTTCTTCTGCATTGTTTTTGAGTAAATCATCTGCTATTTCCGTGCTCTTATACCTCTCACTCCAGTGGAGAAATTCAAGTGTGCTGCAGTTAGGAACAAAATATCCTCTCACTTGAAGAATTAAAAATCCTTAATCATCAAGTTGTGGTTATCACTCACCATATCATTATAAATACACTTAATTAGTTTTCTCATTTCCTTTTTTGTTTCCCCAGCAGTCTGCCAACCTATTCACTAACAGCAGTGCTGACTAACCTCTTCAGGCTTCAAACATGTCTCATTAGTAAAGTAATGCATGACCCACATGCACAAAAACTGAGAAGTAATTCTGAAAGGTGCCCAACAGAAGGATGCAGGATTTCAGGGAGGGATGGAAATGTGGTGGAAATAGAGGTCATGTTTAGGTGTGTATAATGCTGTAGTACAGTTGATGTAAAATAGTGGAATAAACAGTTGAAATACTTCGATTGTAGCCGTGACTCTCTTTTTTGGGTTTATATACAGCTGAGTTCTTATCCCCTCCCTTCTCAGTGGAATTGTTTCCTGTTTGGAAATTCTTTTCCAGTACTGAGTAGGAAGCTAACTTGTTTCAGGTGTGTGTATACACATTTTAACCCTGAAGCAAATGTTTTTGCACTAGGGAACTTTTACCTTCAACTCCATCATCTTTGTTTTCAAAGTGTGTTTGCTGTTATAATAAACTCCTTTTTTCAGTTAACTGGAATTTATGAAGCATATCTTGGGATTAGCATTCAGTCTTTCACCTGCCATAACAAATTTGAGACACATGGTTATGCGTTTTGTATTCAACTTTTCACTTCCGAGTAAGTGATTAATCTTTCTCCTTGTCATGTTTTGTGTCACAGTAGCACTGTCATTTTCTCCCTCTGACAGCCTGACAGTGTTTAAACATCAGTCTAATTTTGCACATAAGCCAGTTTAAGAGAAGGAAAAAAAAATCACGTGAGGCATGTCACAACTTATTTTCAGAAGCAGCCGGCTTGCAGAAGGCACAACTTGCTCTGTTCTGTGTTGATTTCTGCTGACAGCAGGCTGTGGTGTTAAGCACATATAACAAAAATCAGTATTTCAGACAACAGAAATATGGAGAGTACATATCTTACTGTGCAATGAAAAGGCAAAGCTTGTTGGAGGGAGGGAGAAGGTGGTGGAGCCCATATATGACTGATTTGTACTAGTATCTCTATCTTTTTAGGGAAAACGTCTGCTTTATGCCATGTGTTTTAAGAATTACAGCCTGATACAAGCCTTGCCCCCTGGCCTTCAACATTTGAGTTTTCACCTTGAGAATGATGTTTAAATATGCTGACTTTACCCTTCTGTTTTGTGAGTTCACATTAAGTCAGGTGGAGGTCATGTCTAAAATATAAGTAAGTGATGAGTTAGGAATGGCTTCTGTCTCCCTCCTGTGTATGAAATCTTGTGTGCTGTTCCTTAGTTTGTCATCTGAGGTACATTTGTATGGCATTTTCTTCTGGCTTTGTCCTCCAAGAATCAGCGTTTTACAACAAAGTGGGAAAATCCTGCTGTTTTGTTTCTTTATGAACGAGTTGCATGAGAATCTAGAAGCAACATGTGGGTTAAAACCATAGCTTTTGTTGAAACTTAACAACAGTTTCCCTATGTAACTGTGTATCATATCAGTATTCCAGAGGTGTGTGGACATGCCTAGAAGAATAACTAACCAATATATGTGGTTGTAATGCTGTCCTGATGAGAGAACAGTTAAAGAAATACCATTGTATCTGGATATTTCTATCAGAACAAGAGAAGACAGAAAAAGCTGAAAGCCTCTCAGAAAACTTTTGTCAAGGTAAAGTGTTAAATATAATTATTCTGTATATTTTGTAGCTGCTCACTTACCTTTAATGCAAAACCCCCATATTTACCAGATTATAGGGACACTGATTAGGTTACATGGGTCTTCTGGAATAGAGTTGATAGTCTATGAAATGTGTTGAAAACCCAAGGTTTTCACTAAAGTCTGGTCTGTTCCATTTCTGTTCAAGTAGCCTGAACTACCTCTGTGCCTCAGTATTGAGAATGACAAATAAATACAAGCTGAAGATGTTTTTACAGACAAGCATCTCCCGAATTGTTCAATCTCCTTACTTTGGCCATGGGTTTGAAATTCTAATTTTTCATTTTTATTTGCTCCCTGACTTTTGAACATTTAGAGTTGCAAAGGAAAGCTACAACCTAGGAATTTTTTTCAGAGTTTATTGTAATCAGAAACAATAGTTTTTAGTTGTATTTTGTGATATCTCGCTTCAAGCACAGACAGGAGAGACAAAGAAGTCGTGTTAATAAAGGAAGGAGAAGAATAAATTCTTCATGCATCCAGTTTTGCAAGTGCTTTGCACTTGTAGAAAACTTGACATAGGTTGGAGGGTATTTGCAAAAAAACATGTTACAGTGTCAAATCTGGCTACATGGAGTTCTCTACCATAGGAATGATGTATGTAAATAATGAAATGCTTGGTGAACTCAGCAAAAGTCTTTTCCAGAGGAAGGATGATCTTTTGTACGTTTTCTGTAAACAAATTTTCTTTATTTATTTAATGTAAGAATACATGACTGAAAGGTACCTACCGTTAAAATGTTTTACTCTGGAAGTTATATAGCAGGAAGTTTATTTTAATGTTTAGTCGGAGTTCTGTAATGGTGAAAATGTCTATTAACTGAATGTTACCTTTAAAGACAGGAGTGAGAAGAGAACTGGGCGAGAAAAGCCCATGGAAAGTGGAAAAGACTTCATTTTTCATAGGAAAAGCTTTTTTGTGGTGTCTTATTGTCAGCTATTGTGTACAGTTGTCTCATGGTCATCCCAATTTTTTTTTTCCATATTGAGGCAGTGAACTGTTGTATGTATGTTCTTTTGTCTTGGAAGAAGTTAAAGGTGTAAGCTAAATAACTTTGAAATAAAGTTTATGCTTTTTTTCCCTTAAATAAATTTTGCTCTGTCTCTGCTCAAGAAGGCATGGTCAAATTTATCTTCTACAAGGGGTAGGAATTTGAAAAAAATGGTGGTCTTTTTTCTTCTGAGTCTGACCTAATAGTATTTTTCCCTTTCTCGTATGACACAACTAGCACTTTGTTTTTAGAGCTGCTGTTGTGTGTTGCCAAGCCTGGAAAATGGAGTAGTTTCTTGAGGGATCATCTAATCCAAGTCAGTGCTTAAAGATGTGTAAAGGCAATTGCTTGTGTGGATTCAGTTTTTTTTCTTCCTCCTGGATTTCCCTTCCTGCTATGTACATACTTCCCTTTCATCTGCAGATCAGAGAAAGAAAGTGTTGCCACTGAAAAGAGGGGTATGTCAGAATCCTTTGAATCAGAAATAAGCTTTTTCTTCCTCTTCTTAGACTCTCTCATATGAGTTGATCTCTCTTCTTGCCGCTCCTGTGGGTTATCACGAGCTGTTGGCAGGATCCAGTCTGTTACTCTGTCCACTCAACACTTGTAACACAGCCCAAACTGAGCGTGTCATCAGGGGGAACGTACGGCCCTTAATTGGAGTGTGATACTAAAGCTGATTTGTATTATGCTGAACGGGGGTTATTTGCCTGAGAGATTTCTTAAAATCTTCAAGGAAAATGAGGGAGCTAATGAAGGTCTTTGATGTCTTCTTTACAGAAGTTAACTGATGTTTGGGTTGCCTGTAATTAATTTCATCCTTCAAATTAATTTTCACGATCTGTACGAATTACTAGTGTTGCAGTAGTTCATAGCTCTGGTCGTTCTATTGGGTGTTGGTCTTAACTGTAGCGTGGGGAAGTTGTGTTTGTGATGGAGGGCAGCACATTGCCATTTGCTGGAAGAGTTGGCTGGCTTGGGAACAGTGTTGCTCTCTGGGTCTTGTGCAGTGTTACAGTTCTGTGTCCCTGTCTCCTGGGGACTCCATTGAGGGGTTTGCTCTTTTCTCCTTGTCTCTGCTCACAAAGATGTTATGTAGCTTATCACAGCCTGCAGGCATACATGTGTCTAAAGAACATTGGCTTAAAAAAATAAAAGAGGGTTTTTGTTTATACAGTCTTCACTGATTCTGTTTATAGATGAATTGGTTAAAACATTTTGCAGAATGGTGGATGACAAGAGCATTGGACTCACCTTTAACACCATTATTATTATGCTACAAGTTGGCAGTTGATTCCTGTGGAGCCTTACAGTAATGGCAAAAGACCCTGCAGATTCCCTGTCTGCCCCTTTTGCAAGAAAACCCAGAGGTGTCAACTCTCATAAAACTATAAACTGTTGTTTAAATGAACTTGGATGCAGGTGGTTATAAAATCTGAATATTTAATCCTAGGATCATATTTTAAATAACAAGATGAAATGAGTTTTGAAAGCTCTTCTATTACGTTATTCTTATGCTAGCCCTCTTCCTTGTCTTGCATCAGCATCTTAGGGTAGAAGTTTTGTGTGGTTTTGCTGTCCCTGAGGAGATTTTTTTTCATGGTCTCTGGTCCTACCTGTCTAAAATTGCTGAACTGTAAACTGGGCTCTTCTTTGTTTAGTGCACCTCTGTGTGTGCTTTCTCTGTTTCGCTTGGGTTGCTTACAGTTAATTAAATTTATCATAGCAGAAAGCCTGATAGGAGCTTGTTTTAGACCAGGTAGACTGAGTCAGCACTTGTGTAACCAATACTTTAACATAGTTTTGTTACAGTATCTCCTTTTTCAATTAAATTGTTCCCTGAGACACGCAGTTGTTTACTTTTGTGTTTTCGGTAGGATTTCTTCATCTTTGAAAAATCCGTTGAAAAGCCTGCAAATGTTCCATGTTGTATTTATATTAAAAAATATTAATATGATGGAAAGGACTTTTACATAACCCAGAACTGTGGGTTCACTTGTGCTGAAATCACATTGAATTTTCTCTATGGTTAGAGAACAAAGTGAAGATTGTGTTGTACCAAGTGGACATATTTCCTATTGAATGAAACAGCTAGTTATTCCATAGGAAATTTTCCTTTGTGTCTAGGGCTTTGAAGTACAGTGTTTGCAGAGGAAGAATAGGAAAAGGGGAGATTTTTTTGCCCATTGTAATGCAGTGAATCTCTTACCTTAGCAATGGCCCAAAAAGCCATGTTGCGCCTAATCTCATCTTCTCTACCCTTTCTGCTGCTGGGCTGCTTCAAAATGACAGCAGTGATGTTCTCCTTTATATTTTCCCATTTTTCATAGACTCCCATTTCTGTTGAAAATAAAAGAACTGAAAGGTTATATTTACTCCTAGAAGAAATAGTGAGAGGTGGAAAGAACTCTTGACAGTTGTCCTGAGGCAGCAGAAAAACTAATAATGAAAGAAACAGTTCAATGTCTGTAAAATGCCTGGTCTAAAATGAATACATCCCTCTGCCCTTCTTGGAGATATGCTGGTTAATGGAATTCCAGCAGACTGGTGAGTATTGGGGATGAGAACCATTACCTAAGAACAGTAGATATTGCTGCAGTGGGAACAATTTAATTTTAGTGTTAGCCGTAAGCATCATTTACATATGCAATAAATAATGAACTCAGAAGCAAAAGGACACATTATGTCAAGTGATTTACATATTTTCCTTTCCTTTGTATAGAATGTTCTGTCACAGAGTGACCCAGAACTTGGCAAGTTGCTTGAAGTCACCAGGTCTTTTCTCAGAAGGACTTGAAATGGTACTTAGGCAGATGGAAACAGACAATGATTTAGGTATATCTATGCGGCAGGACAGAGGTTGTGTTATTGGAATTTAGAATTGTTTCCCTATTTATGAAAGACTTCTGAATTTGTTCCTCTCTCCAAACTAGCAAACTTGAAATAATTTATTAGATTCTATTTCAATATCCAATATTTGCTTTGGACAATAGTAAAAGAGAAGGCAGGCTCATCTTCAAAACAAGCATGTTCATATTAGAAACAAAACTATCTAGAGCTGTCTGAGAGTAGTGTCTTCTCGATAGAATCAGGCAATAAAAACAGTGGGCTTGATGTCTAATTCCACAGCCTCTATAGTGTGCATTTAATAATTTATATGTATTTTTTGTCACTGCTAGTCTGTAGAGACACAAAGTAAAGACTAATGAGGCAGGTAAAGTTCTGAGAGCAGACTGAGAATTTTTTAAGCTTCAGGATGCATGAAGCTATTTTATGATGATAAAACACAAGCAGACACTCGGCAACATTCTTGGATTATTACATGCAGAATTTTAGTAGGAGCTAGGTGAACCTCTGTTCAAATCTGAGGATAGGTGGTTTGCAGATAGCTGTCTGCCGCTCCAGCCTTGGATGACAGACTGATGATGCATATAATTTAGAAAGACTGGAGTTTACTGAAATATTTATACTTCCCCAGACTGTCTTGTTCCATGTGTATATGGAAACTGCAAGATTATTCTGAGAAGCTGGCCAAGCTTCAGATGTGTATTAGCTGAAACTCGTAGTTTCTACAGGAGACTGGGACAAGGAACTGCTTCTCTAATATCCATGAAATCAAAATGCAATAGAAGATGTCAGCTCTTTATGAAGATTCCTTGGATATGCACGAGGTTTCTGTATTTGGGTTTATTTTATTCTTATTAGATTAGATCTAATAGTCTCTTAGATCCTTGGTCCTCCAACTTTTTCCTGAAGTGTAATGAATGTGATTATTTCTTCAACACAGTCTACTATGAGAAGCAGTGGATGATGACTTTCCCCTTCTTGAACCATGCTAATTAAAGCAAAAATGCATCACAGAAAACAGAAACATTTTTGTATTAAAGAATCCACTTTACAGTTTTTGGCACTGTATATTTTTTTGCATTTTACTAAAGATGTAAACTGTAATACTCACGAGGAGTAGCAGAGTTGCGTCTGTGTGCATGTGAAAATCCAGCCTTGGTTACATGATATTGCTGTAATGCCTATTAAAATAGTTACAGGATTTTATTGATTTCTGTCTTTAATTTCAAATGAGCTGATTTTTTCCCCCCTCCCTTGTTTTGGGTTTGTTGGAATGGCTGGCAATTCAGGAGCTCTGGAGTATCTTTGTCCCTTGTGGTAGGTGGTGTCACATGTGCTCTCTGATGCTGAGGGAAAGGTTTAGCCAGCGCTGCTGCAGGAGACCAGCCCTGGGCGAGAGCTGTTCTCTTACCACCCCTAAGTGTGGGTTACTGGTTAAGTTACAGTTTGTTACAGAACCATTTCATATTGCTGCTTCATTTATAAAGATACCATTTCAAGAGTGTTGGGTTTTGGTTTTTCAGTACTTGCTCCACAGCCGTGGATTAGTGCTGTTATCCTTAGTGCTGTTTGTGTGAGCACTGCCGTTGATGGTGCAGAACTGTTCATATGGACTATTTTGTCACAGCATAATTTCATTTGAAAACTGTACTAATAATATTTTGCCTTTAGCAGGTTTACATAAAATCTGCATCTATTTTGTGTTCCTTGTCACCCCTCACATATTCCTCCACCTTTTGAGTGGAATATGTAACCGTTTTGCCGTTGTTCTTCCCCTCCCTCACTAGCTGGATAAACAATTTCTTTTTGCTTTATAATGATTGTAAAGAAGATTTAATAATATATTTATGCTTGTGTTCTGGAAAAAAAATGTATAAATGTTTTGTATTTTATAAATATTGGAGAAAAAAACCTCAGTCTTTCAGGGATTTGGGATCACAAGCCTTGTTTTTCTGAAACTGCATGAGGTGTGGATCTGTATTTTCCTTTGTTGTGTAAATGCCAGCAGTGCTTTGCTGTTTTCTGCAGGCTTTTCATTTGTATTTTGAGGGTTAAATAACTTTTTCTATTTTTTCTTGATCCATCACTGTAACCACAGTAACCATTTTAACTGTGTTTGATTTAGTCCCAGTAGGCAAGCAAAAAATTAATATTTAGAGCAATTTATAGGCAAAGCAAACTTACCTCCTCATCCCAGAGGATTTAAGAAATGAATTAATTAACTATTGTTGACTTCAAATTTGGTGTATTATTGACAGGTTAAAAGTTGTTTTGTTGTGTTTTCAGCTTTTAACTAGCTGTGTAATCTTTCAGCTTAAGAAGTACCCAAAAAAACGCCCCCAAAAGAGCACTCATTGAAGCTAATGTTGTGAAAGTGCCAAGCTGAACAAAAACCAGAAAACTTCCAGTAAGAAAAAGGACCCAACAAAACCCAAACAACCTGCCCCCCAGTTGGCCTGCGCCTCAAAAAGGAACTCAAAGGTTCATTTGACCTTGACACGATAGCATTGTTGGAGATATGAGAAGCCAAAAAGGTCACAATATCCAGCAAAACGTAAGTGTGGCTTCACTCCAGTTAGCATTCGTTTTTAAATCTGTGAATCCTGGATATTGGCTGTTAGGCTCATATTTGAGCTCTTGCATTTATTTTTGTTGTTTCCAGCTCTATAATTTCGTTTCTACGTCAAAAGCAAGCTGCAACTCCTCTTATGGTTATAATACATATAATATTATATTAAGTATAATATATACAATAGATATGAACACATCTATGTAATATGTAAATATATTGTAGCTAATATATCTCTGTATGTATAAAATACAGATGTATAATTATGTAATACAGAATGTGTTAGATATATCTATATCAGATCTATGAACACAATATTATCAGAATTATATCAAGTATAATAATACATAGTAAGATATATAATACATTATTTATCTTGATATATAGATATACACACAGCAAAATAGATATTATAGATATCGATATATAAATATATATTGGTAATGCAAAAATAATGTATCAGTCATGAGCTTGATCCACGTGCAGAGTCAAGTCTGGCATGTGTAAGGGTAAGGCCCTCTAAATGGGGTGGAAGTTCTTAGCTCATGGAGAAACAAAGATCTTCATTTTCCCAAAATGGCATTTGTTAACACAAACGTAACTTCCATCATGCCACAAATGCATTTGCAAGTTTGGGAGTTTCAGAGATGAAAGCGGTCTCTTACTCCCATGAGGCGTGGCAAAAATACAGGAATGGGCCACAAACATTCAAGGGAGTGTTATCTTTTGCACTACATGGCTTTAAAATGGTATTTAATTAGATTTATAGCCTGACTGCATTTTTTAAATTTTTAAACTTCTACCTGCTTAAATGTGTCTCTTTCATTTTTTTCCCAAGCCAATAGCAACATAAGATACTTGGGAGTGATTAATGGCAATTACTGGTCTGTATTATTCTGTGTGGTTCAGTTAAATGCAAAATAAAGAAAAGCATAAGAAAAAAACAGAAAATCACAATGCCAACATGAGAGCAGCAATTTAGAGAGGTACAAGTGCATTGTATTTTGTTTTAATGTGTTAGCTCTCTTGACAGGTATTGTCTCATACTTTTATCTGCTGATAAACTTTATTTTTTGCCTAGTCTAGCAGTTTGTTCCTAAGTGCTCTGCACAGTACAGATACTTACTTTGTTTGTCATCTCTTCAGGAAAGTTCTAGGGAGGCTAATGTAAGATCACACTCACTATGGAGGCATCGGAGAGGAAAGGTGGGAGTAAGGAGGTGTCTCCTCAGTGGGAACTCTGCTGTGCTGGCTGCTGCCCTGGGCTATGGCTCTCTGGGCAGCTCATGGATGTGGGGGTTTTGGTTTTGCCCGAATGCAAAGATGCAACCTAAAGTCAGAGTTTTATCTGAAAACTCAAAGTTGTTTTCTTTGCTGCTTCACTAGGTAATGAATATATTGGGATTCTCTGCTTTACCAGGAACTTGGTTTTTGCCTAATTAATCATTAAAGGTTGTTAGCATACTGTGGTGGAGCTTATTATTAGAGCCTGCACATACTTCAGAGAGCTATGACCCCTTCACGAGTAACTATAGAAACCTCAGCAACCGTGGTTATTGGCTTAAATTATGGAGTTCATATTTTTAAAGAATATTGGCCAGAGTCAGTGGCTAATAATTTTGGTGTCTAAAATGATGAAGATTGTAAAATTCTGGTTATTTAATTTTGAGTAGCAATGCGATAAAAGGACTACTAGTTTTCGCAAGATTAGGAATTATAGAATACTTGCATGAGTTACTAGACAACACTAAAAAAACCATTAAGATACTTTGCATATTTTCTGAAGTTTTTGTGTAGAAACATTATGTCCATGCCCTTTCTGCCAGATTCACAATTTAAAGGTAAAATTTACTGAAACAGCAAATAAAATGTCTTTAGTGTTTCTGTTTTATTTTCAATATATTTCTAATATATGTTATTTCTTAATGTTAGACTTGATTTACGCTGGTAAATGAGGTACTGAAAGAAATCCTGTCTCGGTTTACAGAACAGTGATGGGAGCAAGTACCTCTGAAGTGGAAGGGGAAAAGAAGAAATGTCAAATGTGAACATTGTTGTACAACATTGGGGCCTGTAGGAATAGCAGGTTTGAAAATAGAAATTGTGTATTTTTACAGCTAATGAGGTTGAGTTGTTACCAGCCTGTGTTTTGGAAAAATAAAGGTGCTTTTTTGGAGAGGGGGGCAAACCCAACTCCATCCTTCATAGTTTAAATTGCTTTATAGTTTGTCTGAAGTGTAGAAGGAAACCTGATTTGAAGGGTAGGAGCATTCAAAGGTTTTCTTACTGTTTCACGGTACGTATAGCACAGGCCTGCGTGGGGGGGAGGTAGGTTACTGGAACAGAGCAAAGGCAATGTGGTAATCACGATGGTTTCCGTGTGGCTAGAGCTGGGAAATGCAGGGGAAAGTGTACCACAACACACTAATAGATGCTGCTCAAACATGTTGGGATGGATTTTATTCTAGTTGAAAGAGAAACTAACTTTTTTCATCAGTGGTGTTTTTAAGGAAATAAATCCCAGACCATCGTGCCTTGGACCATATAAATGATTTGAGCAAGACCATCCTCTGTGTTTGTGAGTAAATGGGATACAGGAAACAAGGCAGTGGGCAGAAATAAAACTTGTTTTTGATGGCAGGATCAAAATGTCAAAACTAGCCAGTGGGAAAAAACGCCGGTGTTAACTTGGCATAAATACTGTCCCACTTGTAAGTCATTGAGCTGTTTGAGTAATTAATGCTGTCATTGTTTTGTTTTTCTGCTCTTCTCTCTGTGTATCTCATATTATATTGCAGGTTGTTCAGTCTGCAGGTGTTTTTCTGGCAGGGTGCCACTGGCTTACTGAGAGAGGGCTGGCTGCTGACAAAGCTGTCCCTTTAGCTGGTGTGTCTCCAGGGTACCTTCACATAAATACTTTGTATTAAATGGTTACCTCCTTGAACTGATGTTGAGAGAGACAAACTTAATTCTTACTGATATATTAATCTCATAGTGATGTTTTAATAATTGGAACATGTATAGATGTGAGATGGGATGTTAAGTTGCACAAAGTTTGCTGGTAGTATTTTTCATCACTGCCAGCATTTTAAGGGAAATCTCTCTGTCAGAACTGTGGATCTCAAAAGCTGTGTTTTTATTACAACATAACCTGGAATAGTGAAGGTGCTTAAAAGGAATGAATATAAACAAATGAATGAATGTAAACAAATGAATGAAATATAAACATGGAGTGTGGCAGAATGTGAAGAGGACTGGTAGAGCAATTCCCTAAACCCTACTCTGCTGCGCCCCATTCTTAGCTTTGTTTTTGGTTTAACGGCCCTCAGGGGCTTCTTGGGTAACACCAAATACTCTGGAATCCTGAGTGCCAAAAGGAAAGTATTTCCTTTCTAAAGGAAAGTATATATCCGAGGTTTGTGTGTGTATGGTCTCCTTGCTTTCCTTGGGAAGGCTCAGCCTCTGCATGCCCCGTAGTGGAGACTGTGGGGACAGGGGAGAGAGAGGCAGAGAAGTTTCTGTGTCAGCTGCCTGCCCTCTCCTGTGCTCTGCACAGCTCCCCCACTGCTCAGTGTGTTTAGAGGCTGCCCAAAATGAAATGCAGCAGCCAGGAAAGTCCATCTGGGAGCCTTTTATCCTACTGGCCTGTCAAACCCTTGGGAAGGACAATGACATACAGTAATTGCAGATCTACAGTCATGTTGTATGTATGTTTTGTTCCGTGTGCATCTCTAACTTGTTAAATCAAGAGACTGATTTCTTATGTACCTTTTAACTGTTGAATCTGCCCTCTTTATGAAAGTCCACATCCTCCAAACAAGTCTTTGTTTTGCTGGTTTTTATGCCTTTCGGCCCTTCTGGAGCTGAGGGTTGCAGCAGTTAATTAGCACTTGCCTGTGTGTTAAATATTCTATAGCATTTAGGCATTGGATCGTTGTTAAAATTGTGCAAAGATTTATTTATGTTATAACCCTCTGTAAAATTTCACTTTTAAAAAAAACCAAAAAACCAAACCCAAACCAAAACAACAGCAATTTATCTTTTCTTTGTTAAGCCATGTTCTCTGCTCTCAGTTCAGCCTTTGGATCACCAGGCTAACTGATGAGATAGTCACATTCTTATTTCTAAAAGCTTGAATCCAGTACATATTTGACATAGAACATTAATGATACATGTACTCTGTGAACATACTTTCTCAGTAATAGAAAGGATATTGAAGATTTTGGCGCTCATTCTCTGAGGGTTTCTTGGAGAACCACACTGAAAAAAACCTGGCCTTATAGAAGAGCCTGTGCTGCAGTGGGAAAATGAGTGCTGCAGAAACTAGGACTGGTTTTCTTGAATTGAAGTGGGCTCATTGGTGTTTATACAGTTGGGTTTTTGTTGGTTTTTTGCAGTGGTATAAAAATGTAATAACCATGTCTTCAGCATTTTTAAAGTTAAAAAGTAGATAGTGAGATGTGTTAGATCTTCTTAAGACTTTGAAGACTACAATATAAATATCAAACCTGATCTGTTTTTTATATACTTCTTTTTTTTCTGAAGAGTTATTGAGGGGGTAGTTACTGTGTGTATGTGATCAATAGTCTTCAAAATAATTTCACCAGTGACTCAGTTAATCCTATTCAGAATGCAGTGATGAAGGAAGAAAAAATATTGCTAAAGAATAATTAGCAGAATGAAATTGAGTTAGTAGGTGTGACATCCAATTATTTTCTTCCCTGGAGATAAAATATCAAGTCAAGGTTGGATATTACAATTGGAGTGTAGCACCTCTGCTGCTTCTGAATCAGGCAGAGTGAGAAGTAGCCGTGTCGTGTGAAGAAAAAAGGTCATGTCTCTGACTGCTGTGGTTAATGCATAGTTTGATTCAGGAGGGGGTTAGCCACTTCTGATTGCTGCTTTAATGAGGACTTCCCTTCATAAAAATCCTTGTTTTAGGGATTGCTACATGGAATGTTTGATTTTGATAGTCTTGCTCTATGGATGGAAGCCATAGAGGTTTTTGAAAGACTTGTGTGTTCCAACACAGCATCTTTGAGGGCTAAGACTGAAGCATAGGATTGCTTCCACACACCAAAGGATTTCTTCTAGGCTTTCCTTCTAAGAAGGCAGTTTTAAATAGTTATGCTTCATGTGACAGCATGACACATGTGCTTCATGTGACAGCTAGCATGGCTGTGAGATAGCTGGATTCCCTGGTCCATTGAAGGGGTGTCGTGGGGTGGAAAAGCTGGCTGTGACAGATCGATATCAGATTAGCTGTACGTGTGAATTGACCTTATCCCATGAATTGCAACCAAGTATGGTCTTCTGCAATGTGTTAGGCTGTTAATGACATGGTTTCATCTGCGAAATATGAGAGCTTTTCTTTTCCCTTCATTAAAATAATTAGAAAAACTTTACATTTAATAACTGGTGTCCTTTACTTGAATCTTGTTTGGAAATACTGTATCACTTCCTTGAGTTGATAATATGCCTATATTGTGTCTATTTAATGTTCTTTAAATTTCACTGCTACTTCAGGATATATTTCTTATGTTTAGTTTTTGCCATGGAACTGTCCAGATTTTTTTTTTCCCCCAGGGGAGTACAGACAGTATTTTTTTCTTTCTTATTTGTTACTTAGCCTTGTCCAATTCATTCTTGGACTTCTGACAAAATAAGCTCATGGTCTGTTAAGAAAAGCTTAACTGTTTAAATAGCTGTCAAAAACAATGTCACAAGTACCTGCCCATGTAAATTACAGTTTATGGAAAACTGTGTTGTGTTGGAGAAAAGTTTCATTACTAAACAGATGTAGAACTAGGTTAGAAAGTGTATGTAGATGGTATAATTATCTGTTGGAAATAAATGAAAAACACTGTTAATTGGGTTTTCTATCATGTGAAAATGGCCTTTTTCTCACCAGCTAGTTATTCTTCCACTCCTTATTTTTAAGTTTGTTGAATTTACTGTTTTCCCCATGGACTATTTTTCTTTGAACTTTTGCAGTTTGTAACTTACGTAGTCAGCACTTTCTTGGGTGAGAGAGGTGGTTCACTGATGTGTTTGTATAGCTCTGAGGATTTCATGATACTTACGAGATGCAGAAATACTTATATTGGTTTCTTAATGCAGTGTTGGTATTCCTTCTAATAAAGTATTCCACTATTTGGACTCTGGCTTAAATTGTGTTATATTAAATGCAGATGTGTTATGTAGGCAAGTGTTTTTTGGAATTAGATAGATGATCATTATATGATAGAATTGTTTGGGCTGGAAGAAATCCATCATGGTGGGGCCCAACCATTAACCCAGGACTGCCAAGTCCACCACTGAACCACGTCCCTAAATGCCACATCTACACATCTTTTAAATACCTCCAAGGATAGTAACCTCAAAATTTCCCTGAACAGCATGTTCTGATGCTTTAGAACCATTTTGAGATTATCCAATCCTAATATACAATCCAAACCTCCCCTGGCACAGCTTAATGCTGTTCCCTCTTGTGCTATTGCTTCTCACTTGGGAGAAGAGGCCACCTCCCACTTGGCTGCAGCCTCCTTTCAGGCAGTTGTAGAGAGGGATAAGGTCTCCCCTGAGCCTCCTTTTCTCCAGTCTAAACACCTCCAGCTCCCTCAGCTCCTCCTCACAGGACTTGTGCTCCAGACCCTTCCTTGGCTTCATTGCCCGTCTCTGGACACGCTCCAGCACCTCAATGAAACTTAGTTCAGTTGACAGGAACTGTTCAATGTTGTTCAGAGCTGAACAATAGAGATTTGGTACCAGGCAGTAAAGCTGCTGTAGAGTGAAGAGGCACTGAGATGGTGGTGAGAAAGCTGGCATTGTTCATTTGAAGGAGGAAAGCTGCTAGATTAATGGGAAAAAACCCCCCTCCTCACACAAGCAGTCTTGACAATGTGTAGATGCTTTAGTGAAATTTAAGGGATGGATTTCATATTTTATTGGTTTGGGTGCAATTTTCAGTTCTCAGAGCTTTCCTTTTCTGTATATTTGGGTCATTAGTTTTACTAGTAACTATCTTAAATGGTTGTTTATTTCTTGGAAACAAACACGAGATTAAAGAAGTAACTCGTGTGAATGAAGCAGTGATCCATGCTCACTGTTACCGAGAAGTTACTGTGTCTAGAACTAATGCAAGCAATCTGATGTTAATGGTGTCTTGAAATATTTTTTCAGGCTTCTCTGTGTAGTTGGAATAAGCACATGGAGCGTGGGAAGTCCAAGAAGTATTCACTGTTGTGCAGGAAATGAGGTTACTAAACTTTGAGTTTGTGCAAGTGACTTATAAACCCCTGTTTTATAGTGTTTGTATTTTTATGTGTAGAGTTTACATGTAGATCAGAACTGACTCTTTTTACTTGTTGAGTGGGGATAAAAGACAGCTCTGACTAATAATAATGTTTCTCCTCACTGTAAAATGTTGTGAGTATGCCTTTGAATTTTTTCATAACAGAATGCTTGGCAAACAGTGGTGTGTAGGTACCTCTAGGGACAGTGGAATTCCATCTGGTCAAAATGGGTGTGTGTATTAGCTGGAGATTATAATGAACTTGTTCAAAATAAACTTTGCTGTACATGAGTATTATTTGGCAGATTATAAGTGACTCATCAATTTTGTATGGTTTACCAGATCAGATTCAGGATATTGTTTAGATATTTTTTTACCTGAGAATGACCTATGTTTTCTTTTTTTCAATTTGTTTCAGCAGACTTCTTGGCCACTTACTTTTCAAGTGCTTCAGTACATAATTTCAGATTTTATTGTAGCTGTATTTTGAAAAAGTCAACAGTAAACTTTTTAAGGACTTTAGTTTGTTTAAAATGCATTATGTAATTGTGGCCTGTGCAAAAGACTTCCTTTATCATATTATCATGCAATGTTTTTCAAAACCTAGTACTAGAAGGAAGTCCATTTGGGAGTGTATCTTGAATACAGAAAAGCTTTAGTTTTTTTTTACTTTTACTATCATAGTAGCTTCCTTGATTTCTCTTCTGCCCATAATGGGGAATGAAACAAGTGGCTTTCCACCTTCATGCTGTCTCTTGTGTTGTCAGTCTATCCATGTAGCCACTCACACAGCAAAGCAGGGTGTCTTAGAGCTAGTCCAAATTCTGATCTTTGTAAGAGAATGCTCAGTTCATCGATGCCAGTGTATTTATACCTGTAAGAGCGATTTTTAGCTCTATTTTTTATGTTCATCAGTTAGAGAATTCATGGTAGAGGTACTACTCTGCTTTTAAGCCCTCTGAGTTTGTGAAAACAAATTTAGAATT
The DNA here is from genome assembly GCA_013397775.1 of Eulacestoma nigropectus. Lineage (NCBI taxonomy): Eukaryota > Metazoa > Chordata > Aves > Passeriformes > Eulacestoma > Eulacestoma nigropectus. Next base: position 1,271,283 of record VZTE01000618.1, read on the forward strand.
ATGGCTCCTGTCTTCCAGTGAGAATGTTCGATTTCATTGTGTTTGCTCAGATACCATCCTGAGTAGATTGTTACTACTACTGCTCACATAAACTATTGGTAAGAACTGGCCCAAGTAAGGATTTTGGCATGGTCCCATAAATACCTGAAGTCTTATGAAAAAGGTTGCTATTTTTACAAAGAAGGAGATTGTGATTTGCTGGTTTGGGGAAGGTAAAATTTGGCTGACGCTTCATATCAGTCTCTTCCCATTCTATGTAGTTTATAGACAAGATGGAGTGGGGGATGAGGAGGGGGGCAGTGGAGGGTGGAAGAACGGGAAAGGAGCAAAGCATTGCTTTAAGAACACAAATCAGCCAAAAGGCCATGACACATGCTTATTTCAGACCTTCTCTGAAGGATTAAGCAGACCTGTAGTTGTGGAGGAGTATCATAGCTGGTGTAGATAATGCTTTGCCCAATTTCTCAAAGGCAAGGCATCCTTTCATACAGTAGGAAAATACTGTTGTGTTAGGAAATTAAATGCTATTATACCAGTTTCTTGTGTTTTTATTTTTAAATCTTCTCACTGGTAGTTAATCATTTGGTTAGTCCTAATAATGTACAGATGTTATCTCTAAAATGTTGTTGTAAGGGATGTGTAGTAAGCATAACAGATAGTATGCTTTGATAGAAGGGCAAAAGTACGATGTACAGATACATTGTAATTTATTGTTTGACTCTTTGCTTGTTTTTAATATTCTGGCTTTTTGTGCAGTATGCATCAGTTCTCACAAGTGAGCTGCTTTAGGCTGTCAATTTGACAAATGGTACATATTAGTTTTTAAAGCTTGTTTGTAGCTTAATACTGTCTTTGAATATATTCTTTTTCTGTGGCGTCTAAGATACTCCTTTAACATCACTTGAAATATTTGAATATTCACAGATATTTTTGTTTAGTTAATTTCACTGTCATGTTCTCACATCTTAAGAGAAAAATCTAACATGACAGAGCACTATAGGCTTTGTTTTCCCCCCTAAGGATTAGGTGTAATACATCCTTACAGCGTTTTGAAGGAGTCTGTCCAAATCTGTACTTTCAGTATACTGTTCTTTGGCTTCTCACTAAGATGGTTATTGAAACACAGATGTCTATTATGATAGATTGTAAAGGTGTCTGCTTTACTGGATGAAAGTACCCTGCTTTTCTATGGGGGTATAGTTTATAAAACCAGTTCAAAAGAAACAAGTGTCCATCTTTAAACTGTGCGCGTGTTAGCAGTCACTGTGCTCTTATTGTTCAGTGGGAACAGGCCGTGGGTTCTGCAATAAAACCATCTGTAAGGGAGGTGCCAGTTTCCTCATACCTGCTGATCTTGCCCAGTGGCTTCCATGGTTCTGGGATCAGAGTATGAAAGGAAATCAGCTGAAATTCGGTCAATCCCGAAGTTTAGCATGGGGAGGTGTTGTAGAAATTCAAATACAGTAAATACCATAAACCACTTCTTTTACACAGTTTATGGAATGTCCATGACAATAGAAGTTTTTTCTGATGCCTTTGGATCCTGTTTTGGGATTTTTTTGGTTGTAGCATTATAGAGAGAATATTCAGTTTGTTGATTCCTTCCTTATTAATGTTGATAATTGCCTTTGTAGTTCTTCTCTACAATTGCATCATGTTTGCCTTTTCCTGGTAACATCAGTGAGTGTCAGTTTATAGATGTGTATGTATGGCAGCACGTAAGAAGCTGGTGTGGGTTTGTTTCTAGCTGTTGAGGGCTCTGCGGAGTTTCTTCCTAATGCTCCTCAGCATGCGTAGTGTTTCCTATAAAGCCAGTCATCTCTTGCTCTGCCTGTGTGCTTCCTCAGCAGGACTAATGTGCGCTCTGCTGGATCAGAGCATACAGAGGATTCACAGGTGCTTGTCAACCCCCGGCTCTGTAGATTTTGGCTGAGGAGTTTGCAAATGCAGCTATCAAAAGGATGCTGTTTATCTGAAAAAACCTGTGGAGAAGGAAAGAAAAGGGAAAAAGGAGAGAGTGTCAAACTCTTTAAAGGTTTAAGGCTGTTTTTGTGTCTTATTTCCAGTTGCTGCACACTGATTTCTTAGGAGTGCCACGCTTGAGATTCTGGTAGGTGCGGTCCTGTGGGATATCTGAGTTAGCAAGAGAGTGCTGTAGCTTACAGCAGCGGCTCCTGTCAAAATAGGAGGTTTTGATCAGGAGGAGCAAGTGCTCCTTATCGTCCTTCTCACTGCCGATTTTTTTTTTTCTGTATTAGTGTTTAATCATCACATTTTTCGTTATCAAAATATGAAAGCCAATGAAGTAATACTAACAAGGAATATTTGGGTAATCTCATCAGTCTTTACATTTTCCAGTTCAGGATCCTGGTCCTGATTTTCATGTGTATCTCGTATCTGTGACAAAAGTTTCTTGAAGCAGTTTTATTGAGAATGTTCTCAAACTGGAAGACCAGATAGTGTGTTATCTACTCATAGCAGCAGCACAATGTCTTGACTTCGCAGTCTGAGCTCTTGTTTTGTCAGAGGACAGTGTGGACCCAGAATTGGTAGATTTTGGCACCACTGACAAATTTACTATTGCAGTGCAGAGCCTTTTTTTAAAGCCCATTACAGATGTTCTTGAAGAGTTGAAGTAGCATGTCCTGCATTTCATTCTGTAGCATTAAAATACTCTGATGTTTGAATATGTGTTTTATGCTCTATTATGCTATAGCACATGATATTGCCCTGAGGACGAAAATGGAAAAACATATGTAACTTTTGTTAGGTAGGGAAGATTTGCACTCTATCAGAAAGCAGCTCTGGCATAGCTTCCTTGTGTGTGTCTGTGTTTGAAGTTTAGGGAGAATAGCAAGGAAATAGGTTTTCAGAACACCAGTGAGCTTGCTTGTGTGACAAGCTGTTTCCATTGCTTTTTCTACTGATAAATAACATAGTGCTTTACCAGTGATACTTCCTCTACTCCCCTATTCTCTCTGGATCAGAGTTAACACTTGCATTGAATTAAATGCTTCAGTGAAGAGCATGAGTTTAAGACTCAGTGAGTGATAAAAATTGACTTCTAAAGATGAGCAGTGCTGCACAGGAGGCAATTGGATTGGAGTGCTGGTGGGTAAGTCCTTTACTGTTACATAAACGAGTAAATAAAATGAAATAGTGGACATTTTGGTGAGATCCTTCCTAGGCCTTTCACGTTCCTTGCCTGCAATGGTTTCTTCTGGTTTTCACCTATATGTTATATAGATAAACCAGTTTCCAACTAATTGGGTTAGGACTTGTTACATATGTGCCAAGCTTGGTAAGGAGAGAGTAAACCCTGATCTCAAAATGTATCTGCTGCGTTTTCAAAAGAAAGGTCAAAAAGTATTTTCTGTTAAATTAAACCTGAGTTTCTGAATGTGCCTTGAACATCTTACTGAAGCAATTTTATGATTTTTTTGGATTAACTCAATGCTCATGCTACAGAACAGATAACTATAATAAGCAGTCCACAACTGAACTTTGAAGTGCTATTTGGTAATATTAAGTAAACCTTGCACGTTTGTTAGCGGCTTCAGAACTCATTCTTAAAACTTCCTCGAATTCTGAACTTTGGTCTTTATCCAGCAGATATGTTTGCACAGTGTTAAGCATGAGATAAGCCACATTTGTTTCAATGAGAGAACACTTGAGCCTGAAATGCCTGTCACTCCTGAATTCTTTATCTGGTTTTAGCTCTTGCTCATTAGATTTCACTCTAATGCTTCTGCTTGGAAGATTTGTACTCAACAGTAGATATTGTCGGTATTGATGGTTTTAAGATCTGATGGCGTTTTAAGTTTTACTTGGGAAAATTTAAGTAGGTTTACCAGTCCTGCTGCAGCTGCAGGATGCCACCAGTAGTAGCAGTAGCCTCAGTATGCACGTGCAATTTCTATGTGCCAGACAGTCAGTGTGGTATGGTTGGTGTTGCTACCATAGCTATTCCCATGAATTTCCCCATGATGATTGTGTGAATACTTAGGAGGAGGACTAGGGGTGGTATTACTCTTTGTTATTGTTTTTTTGGGGATTTCAGGGTTGAAGTTTTTGTATGTTTGTTTTAGGAGCCTAATGCTTTCATACAAATCCTTTTCTGAAGATACTTCATGAATATGAATATGGATCCAGACTTCCTTAGGTGAGCTCTTAACTTTCTAGCAGGTGTGAGGGAATGTGTTTGGCCTTGTCTACTGTGTGCTGTAGTAGACTTGCTTGGAGTTACCTGCCTGACACTGCCTTGCTTCTGACTGCTAGTCCCCTCCTGCCTTTCAAAGGCTGCCAGGCCAGCTAAAGTAAAAGGACCAGTCTTAGATTTACTTTTATCAGCTGCAGTCCATTCAGATAATTAGAGAACTGTACAGAGAACCATATTTCTACTTACATACTTTTGATTTTAGTGTAGCAACATTAATAATAATATGCAGTAATTTTAGAAATTAACTTACTTATATTCTGAAGTTGTTACAAATAATGCATAAAGCACAGTGAGGCATATAGATAAGTGAAGTAATATAGTTTAAGATGCTGCATTTCCAGAAGTCATGTTAATTTCCTAGCAAATTTAATATGTGAATAACTCACTGTGAAGACAAAAAAAACTTAGAAATTATTACTTCGAAAAGTCTTATGGTAATTTGTGAAGGCTACAGAAAGAGTCCATGCTATGATGATCGTAATTCAGAAATGTAAATAATGGACCATTTATTTTTCTCATTGCCTATTAAAAGTAGTCTCTGGAGTTATAAAACAGGAGTCAGAACCTGTGGGTGGCTACTTAATTTTTAAATATGTTGATAGAGTTAGCAGAGAAGGAAGAGGCCTGAAAGCTTGTGTATCTCTGCTTTATATGCTGTGGAATTAAAAGTAGATCTAGTTGTTTTTTCTTTTATCATTTAAAAACAAACAAAGGTGATATTCTTTTAAATGGACAGAATTGAATTCTTATGTTTGAGAGAGTTCAGTTTATTGGCAGCTTTTGTAGCAAGTTGTTTTAAATTGTAGGATTGATGGCTGATGCAAGGTTAAAAAAAAATAAAATCCAGATAACAAAATCAAGGTGTCAAGATCAGGTGAAGAATGTAATGCTAGGGGCTATGCTTTTGAATGTACTAATGATATGATTAATATGAAAGAGAATAATTGTTCACCAAATGAATAAATCCTTGCTGTGAAAAAAAGCCTTTTTTTGTTTTGCATATGTGAAGACAAAACCTCATAATACTGTGATTTATCCAGGTAGCTTAGCAATGCTGTGTACAGGCCACTTGTTTTGATGCTGCTTTTAGTTCTAGACTCTCCCAAAAGGAGGACAAACAAATCCCCCAGGATAAGCCTGTGGTGTTCTTGTTTGAAGAACAACCTACCAGAGGAATAGAAATGTAAAAAAAAAAAAAAAAATAAAATAGTGATAAGATGCATTAGAAGCTTGGGAGTAAGAGAACTCAAGACACGTTGCAGCAGTAGACGTTCATGCTTTACGCATAGGAAGGTGAGAGCAGTTTGTGATCTGCATGCTGCAGCACGATGTAATGTGGAGGGATTAAACCAGAGGTGTCATGACCTCCTCACTGTTTCTGTGCTCTTGCCCCTGGCTCATTTTTGGACTGGGTATGACAGAATATTGCGGATCTCCAGCAGTGGTGAAGCTCAAAGCTCCTTTTTACTGATTGAAGCCTTCATCAGCATCAGCTTTAGGTTAGTAGAGTGAAATTCCTTTTTTAGCTGAGACAAGCAAAAACTTTAAAAAAGTAGTAATTTGTGTAGATCTAAAAGGAACAATGTTGGATATTGTAAATGCAAAGTTTTAAAAATTTATAAAAGTAATTAAAGATTTATAAAGGTTCTTAAAACACTTTAATAAGAAAATTCATATAGTAATTCTGTAATAAGAACTGTTGCATATCTGGGTCTTGAGAAGAATTTATTGTAATATTGCTTCAATATGAACTATATACTTGGTTAAAGAGAAGCAATATTCTCATTGGGGATTTTGGTTTCAAGGTTCATGGCTCAGAACAGTGCTCTGTGTGTGGATGTTGTGGAGGTTCCTACTATTCCTTCAGTGTGAATGCAGGCAGAAGGCTGGCTCAGGGACAGCTGGCGCAGCAGGGTCCCCTGGGGCAGAGCAGAGTAAGTCCTGGTCTCTTGGCTTGAGAGCCGTTCATTCAGCCCACACTGAAGGCCCGAGCTGCTGAAATGCTGTGAAGGCAAGTTTTTGAGCATCATTACAATTTTTCTAATTGACCTGTAATTATGCTTTTAGCCTGATATAATCACCCTGCAGCTTGTAAAATGTCCTGTTATATGGTTCAGGTCTACTCAGGTCAAAACTGAGGAAGCACACTCCAGATCTAACTGAATTATAAGAAGGAACTTTAAAAAGTACAGTCTTCCTTAAATCAATAAAATGTAGTGCTGTGGTGTTAGTGAGACAAGACATGTCCAACACCTTTCAAATATCTTCCTGTATTTAATTTTCCAACACCAAACTTTGCAAGTCAGAAAGACAAGCTATTGGTAGGATGAAGATCACTTTTGTGACCTTGGGTCATAAAGAAAGAGTGTATTTCCACAGAGGCTTTGCTGCAAAGTGATCGCTGTTATTTGTACCATGAAGCCGGTAAAAGAGAGAAATTATGAAATTATTTGGGTAATTTTTATTGATGTTGCCTTGAAAAGTTGGAATAGAACCTGCAATCGTAAAATGCAGCACTAAGCTTAGTTTTGAAACAGTTTTTTATTTGCGTTGACTTTTAATAGAAAGATTTATGTATGAAATGAATCAAAAATTTCAGTTCAGTTGCTCCCATGTAAGCATTCCCAGTGTGCTTTCTGCCTCCCATTACATTTGACATACTTTTTGGCAGCCTGACAGAAACACAGCTTAGTAGACAATGAACCTGAACTAGATTTCTTAATTTTTTTAACCAGTGATAAAATGGAATGGTTATGAAAATAATAAGCTGTCAACAGTGAAGGAAACCACAGCTCTCAACATTGCAGCTCTGTGGAAGGGCTGGACTGCTGTGCATTCTGTCAAACTGGCTGCTTTACACTTAAAGCAGGGGTTCTCCTTTGACATTAGTGCTGCTTTTAGTTGGCATTGCTGTCCCTACAGTTTATATAGTATTTATATTCAATTGTGCAAAGCTTCGCTAAAACTGGGTCACTAGTTTTTATGACTGCAGTTCTTAAAAAGTAAAAGCAAAAGAGCTTTAGTGCAGAATATACTGCACCATGTCTGTGAGAGAGCAACTATAGTGCCATAAAAAGTCCCTTTAAATATGAAATTGTTTGAACCTGGCAAATCTTTGTAGAACTCTGACCCACACATACTGTTTTTAAAAATGAAATCTTGAGAATTAACTTGTCATCAGAGGATGGTATGAGCAGAAGAGAAAGGTGAAGCTAGAGCAGAACCTCTTTTCAGGAATAAAGAATTAATGAACAACAATTGACTTAATTCTAAGCAGAGAATTTCTGGGGATCATTACATTTCCCAGAAGGCAAAGTCAATTTGCCTTTGGCTTCTGCCTTAATGTAGCAGTGACAAGTAGTAGTTTTGCAGACAGACTGTCCTCTAGAGGATCCTAAATCTTAATTGTGTAAAAGTTCTAATTGTTCCATTTTTAAGTGCTAACTTAAATAAGTTGTTCATATAATCTAATTGTGGTATGAACATCCTGGATGAATCTAAATGAAGCAAATAAATCTCACAAGTGTTACTTAAAAAGACAGAATTAAGGACAAGCTAAGAAAGCAAGAGATGAAGGGTTTCGCTAAAATATAGTTGTTTCTTAAAATCATACTGTTACTGCAATGTTTACAAGTTCCCTTACTGTACTCTGCTTTTCCTCCTGAGATGGCATCAGCAGTTCCTTAACAAGGGGATGAACAAGGGTTCAATGAGCGTTAGCACAAAGTTGAACAAAATTATGCTCTTCAGTAATGAAAATTATGCCCTAGTAAGGTATTCAGATGCATCATGTGGCTGTTGATAGCTGGGCAGAGCCTCTGGCACTACAAGCCCAGGCATAAAAGGCTGGAAAGTAAATGTGGAAGCTGAGGCCGAGGGAGATGTCGTGATTTCAAGCCTGTATTCTCCTCACCACATCCGCTCTTGTGTGAGTCTCTGGGGGAAGCTGGTTTCAGGGGAGGGGCCCGTCTCTTACACGTGCCTTAAAATCGCTGTTATGGTGTACAAGCTTTCAGACTCAAAGCTGAAGTTTTTCTGACACCTGCTTATGATGACAATAATCTTACTGAAAGAAAAAGGGCATTAATAATTTTTGTTGTTATTGACTGTAGAATGTACATTTAGCTTAAAAGGATATTGGAGATGCTTTTTTGCAGTGTGTTCTATGTGACTGCTTCCCAATAGAACAGGCATAATAAGAATTTTATCTGTTTGGTTAAGACTATTTAATCAACAGCTTAAATATGGGAGGTACCTAAAGAAAGCAGCATTGAATGAGGAATAATTGACAGCTACTTGGACATGCCTTAAATTGAATAGAATTTCCAAAATTACTACAAATAGAAATATTGTTGAGGTAACCACCACTTAAAGAAATGGTCTCCCTGTTGCTATTCCAGGAAGAAAACGGTAACTTTGAGTAAAAATAAGCACTCAAAAAAGTAGAAAAAATATTAGCAGTATGTTCCTTTTAACAGGAAAAAATGGATATATTAGCAAATTGTATTTTATAGTTTGGTCTATGCTTTGGGGATGTTGATACTGCTTGACCCAGTGTTAATATTACAAAATAGCAGATATATACAGTGCCTGATGATTCTTTGGGTTTTGAGTGGATTATAAATCTATCAGACATTATCTTCAAATAGTGAATTCTTTTGGGCAATCGTAATAAGTTTCAAACGTGCATTGGTTAACGCTGCATTTACTAGACAAGAAGAAAGAGCAAAACTTAATTGGAGTATTTAGACTACTGTTTCAGCATGGAAAATTTCCCCTTTTATTGTAGTCAGTGATTTCTGATTGGAAAGGATAGACTTCCAAGTAGTAAAACAACACAAAATGTTGAATTTCCTGGATAAACTTAGTATAACTTTAGTCTGCCTAAAGCAGATTTGTAATGTGTATGGTTTATATGAATAGCCCTAGTGCCAAAATGCTTTTGAAATGGGTTTCAGTGGATTAATTGAACACTGCTTAGGAAGTCTACACAATTAAGTAATTAAGGCCAGTGGTCTGTAGCAGTGAGTTCATTCTATTGGGAACACAATTCTAATATCACCATGGCTTTTCAGAACAAAGAAACATGGCCAAGTTTTTAGCAGGTGCCAACATTTTATTCATGGGGAAAAAAAAGGAAAATGCTAATATAGATTGTATTGCTTTAATGACTAAGAGTCTAGCAGGCTTTTTATTAGAAGTGCCATATCACAAGCCCAGGCTCTTTAATATAAGATTAGGCAGGGAAAGTCACAAATGCAGTGTTTAGTTTAAAAAACAAATACCACCACCCTCAGCATCCCCCCCTCGCCCTAAAACAACCACCCTCCCTCCACCCACCAACCTCCCTCCTCCCCAGGTTACTTCTTGTATTGTGGATGTGACTGAAAGCTGACTCTCATCCCTGGATGCAGGGAGCTGCTCAGCTGAGCTTCAGGTTCATCACTTAGTAGAAGTAAACGTTGCTTTTTTGTGGACACCCAATTTCCCTCCCTTGCAGCACTTCAACAACCATTCCTTTATTTGAAATAGTTACAGACATCCCCTCTGGATGACAGAACAAGGCAAAACAATTACTAGTCCAATTTTGTGAATCCACAACGTCTTAAAATAACAATGTGTTGCTCACTAAGGTGTCTCCACAGTCCAGCTGAGCTGACAGGCTCTGTTAAGCTGTGCTCAACTGTTTTATTTACAGGCTTTTGAGATGATTCTCTTGGTTGCTCTGGACTTTGCTAATAACCCTGCTGAAATAAATTATTTTGGAGCTGTTTTGCAGTAACTACGCAGTTCAGGCAGTGACCTGAGTGATTGCAAAGAAAGGTGTGTTTAGTTTTATTTAACAATAAACTGGTACCTCAGTTTTCAGGTTCATCTAGAGTTGCATGTCTAGAGCAACTTTTTTGGTTAAAATTCCAAATGTCATGGTTGTGTTAGAGAGGAAGCATTGAAGAAATAAATGCAAAAAGTAATGGCTAAGGAAGGTGACCCTGATTTTACTCCTATCCTTTCAAACTAGGGAAATGCGTTATTGCATTAACTGTGTGTAGACACTTACCACGGATCCATTACAACAGATCACCACTTTTTTCTAAGGACTTCAGCTCTTGAGTATTTGGAGCTTAAACAGATGAAACTGTTATTTCTCACAAATGAATCAGATGCTTGACAGTCAGTTAAAACTTAATTTATATGCAGGATATAGAGAGTGAATATGGCAGAATTCCAGATTTTTCTGTTAACTTATTCTGTGACTCCTGATGAGCATCTCAGCCCTGAAAAGAGACGGGCTGCTGATGCAGACACAAGATAAACTCATCATTCTGTGGGAGCTTCAATGAACTACCCTAGAGCATAATCCACAGCAAAGAAAAAAAATCACTTGCTTTAAGGAATTTCCTGGTAGCCTTAGGGAGGGTATTAATAGAACTTCTCAAGCTTAACCTTGTTATAAGTCTGTAATGTGGCCATTGTTTGTTCTTAAAAGTCAGAAATTTTAAGAAGATTAATATGAAGACTAGCAGAGCTCAGCATGAATCAGGTTTTATGGTGTTGTCAGTGTCTAGTTAATTCTTAGGTAAAAGTTACTTGTTTTGGTAAAATGTACATTAAATCTCAGCAGTATACTTTTAGTCAAGTATTTGTCCTTAACTTGTGTAAAAACCCCTCAGCAAAGTAAAGCTATCTAAATTCTTTTGAGATCTTTAACATTATTAAAGGTTTTCAGCAAACGTGCTTTCTGTTCATTGTGGTGCTTTATTGTGGTGTGGGTTTTTTTTGGTTTTTTTTGGGTTTTTTTTAATTCAGAAATAATAAGTCTGATCTGGGCTGTGTTTGAACAGTGTTCCCACCTCTGCAGGGTTTTCAGTTAGTTTTTAGAGTGGAAAGGTGGTCTCAGGATGAAGAGGACTGTGAAATGCAAAGAGTAGCAGACAGCATTGGGAGAAGGGAACAGTGCAGCAGGATGCCATGGGCATCTCACTCACTGGATGTGTTGAAGATATGGTTGTGTTTTACTGTGGCAATTAACTTGTGCTCTTGCAGTGCACGGGACTTGGAAAGAAGTCATGAGAATAGAAACTGAAATTAAGAGAATTGTAGCAGGGAGAAATATTTACTTTAGATCTTGAATATCAATGCAGTTTACAAAGGAAAAGTGCTGATGGATTAGTGAGTGATGTTGTTGCATCAGTTTAATCTTTTTGTACCCCCAATTCTGATGCTGGGGAAGAGCACGATGAACTGCCGGGGTGCTTTTTGAGAGGTGTGCAGTTAGCAGTTGATAATCTCTTCTGCACAGAAAAGTTCTAGCAGGGCTTACTCGCTGCAGCTATTGTGTTGGTTCTTACAATGTAAACCCAGAGTCAGAAGGCTTTAGCAAATAAAGGATTGCTTTTGGTAGTGACTCCGTCCCTCAAAGAACTTTCCTTGGTGTTTAAGAAAACAATATGATCGTGTGTGTCTTCCCTTGTTTATCCTGTGTGTCTTCTGCTGGGTCCCATTAGGTTTTGCTGTACAGCAGGTCCACACTGATGTTCGTTATTACTTCAAGTGATATGTGTTTGTTTTTCTCTGCTAACAGATAAGGAACAAAACCCAAAACCCTGCTATCTGAGGATATCAGATATGACATGGAATAAATATTAACATTTTAATCAAAGTATATATTTAACACTTCTAACGCTAAGCAGAAACACATAGTCTAGAAAGCACATGTTCATTTGTTTTCTAGTACCTTCAGCTCTGGATGGTGGGTGACAGGCAGTAGCTTAGCTAACATATGTGGAATCCTGCAAGTAAAGAAGGGTGAAAGGCTACTCTGTAGGTGTCTTTTTAGAGTTCATGGGGAAAAAAAACTAAAACAAAAACGAGATGATAAAGTATGGAAGGACTTGGTTCACACTGCATGGTGAGAGCATATGAGCATCTTGAGGTAGTTTCAGGTCTTTCATAAACTAAATATGGAAGATTGAAAGGAAAGTTGCATTTGTGTTTGCAATATTGATGACTGTGGAAAATTAATCTGAGTGCTTTATTTTGTGAAGAATTTTACAGGTGAATGTGTGAAACTGGGTGAACTGGGCTACAAAGATGTCAAGGGAGAGTTTTCTGTAATTAGCTCTGGAGTACGTGGTCAGAGATGAGAATTTTTTGAACAGTAGATTTCAGTTTCCTTCCTGTTCTGGCTTTGTTCCAAAGAGAGTAAAGAGTAATGTGAGGTCAGGTTTCCCTGCTTCCTTGTCCTGTGACTGAGAACAGCACCATCAGCAGTATCGTATTCTAGAAGCCAGCAGTTTTGGGTATAAAGCAGATTATATTTCCAGTAGCTCTTTAGTTTTCCTCAATTTTGCTTGGACTGGTGGTGCAAAACAAGTTGTTCTCATCTGTGTTAAGAATTTCTGAAACGTGCAACAAAGATGAACTGCTCACGTGTAGGTGTTTATGGGATCTTTGGGACGCTGGGGTGTTTCAGTGTTGCTTCCTGTAGCACTTAAAGACATTCTTTACATGCAGGGGTCTTGTGATGGCCAAGTTGCTGTTGTTTAGCTCAGTCTATATTGATAAAGGCACTGTCTTCTTGGATGTTGAAGAATTCTCATCCAGGAATTTGATGTGAGCTTTACAGTGGAACCAAATTCAGTGGTGTCAGCTCATTCTCAGAATTTGTGAAAATTAGTATTTCTTCCATTCAGCTTAGCAGAACTGTTTTTCTTGTAGACAAAGCATCTGAGAAGCATGAGAGCAATCCAAATCATAAGTATGCTAGAAAAGTGAGCCTAATAGGTACTGAACACCTATTCTTTTTTTTTTCACCTGAAGATTCCTAATTTTCAGTGTATTCTTCTTAACATTTGATGTGTCATTCTAGCACAGTGGTCACATGTTGTCAGTTTAATCTGTGATAAAAGCTTTTCCACAAATGGAGATAGAGATACTTGGTATTGTAACATATAAGGCTGTTACTCTGGTTATGAGTAAATATGCTGTAGATCTAAAGTAATCTATGTGAAATTCAAAATACTGCTGGAGATCTTCCTTTTTTTTAGAAGTACTGAGCTTCCTAAATAAAATTGACAACATGTTAATGTCTGATGCTACTTCGTGATTGTTCAGTGAAGTGTTGTACAAGGAAGAAGGGGAAGAATATTGGAATATGCTAGTGATGGAGAATCCTAAAGAAACTGTAGTTATAAGATGTTATAGAAACTCTTTTTGGTAATCTTAAAGAATCACAAGAATTGTCATGAAAGATGCTGGTTTAGAAAGATTCTTCTAATAGTTATGTTTCTTCTTTTTTTGTTAAGATTTAATAGGAGTTATGAAATGGGAAACCTTGTAAAGATTTGCTCAAAAATGCAGAGCCTGCTGTTCTTGAATTAAAATTTTACATATCAATAAATGAAGAGAATTAATTTTCGTTTTTTAATTGCTAAAGCTGTTGTATTTTTTGATGTGTAGTTGGCAAAACCCAGTTACCTGCAAAGTGTCCTACTGAAAATTAGCAGAGTTCTATACCTTTTTTTATCTGAGCTAATCTTAATTAGTATTTTATCCTGATCTTGAATCTGCGTTCTGGATTTGTAATGGATATGGTTTTCCCTGTGGCAGGAAAATTTGATGCAAGTACACACCGTGATGATTTGTTAAAGAATCTTTAACGTGAGAACTTAAATAGTTGAATTTATGCTGTTAATTAAACATTAAGCATCAACATAAATTGAGGAAAAATGTTGACAGAGTGTATTTCATAAATATTCTTATTTACATGTTCAAATATTCCATGTTTTCACTCCAAAGAGTCAAAAAGATAGTATTTTAGATAAGGCACAAAGTTTGTGAAATTGTTCAGCTGTAAAAGTTAATTTTTTTCACAGAGGAGGGGAAATTATGACTTGGTGTTTGCCTTACTGTGTTTTGTCCCAATGCAAATGAGTATTTACCCTCTTGTTTAACAGTATTGAGGAGCCGTCCATTGAAATTGGCTGTCCTGCCCTGCAAGTGACCCACATGTAGGATCAATGGGAATCTCTTCCTGCTGTTGGCTGAAACTGCTTTGAGAGGTGTCTCCTGAGCTGTAGGACAGAGCCTGTGGCTGGCCACACCTGGCTGCTGCACCTCTTTGTTTCTGTGTCACTGGGATTTCTGGGGAAGCCTTTTTCAGGTGATAGCCTGTAGCTATAATGCACGTGAAACAGTGGCAGTGAGAGGTATTTTAGGTCAAAAAGTTGCCACTGCACAGCCCTTTTGTTTCATCTGTTGACAGCGTGCTCGTTCCACTAAATGAACTACATAGCTGAGAAGACAATGGCCACAATGGAGAATAGAGACGCATGCACAAAAGTGGTTGAATCATTTACCTTTAAGAACGGTCACTGCTGTACCCATTAAGAACTAGTATATGACAGTGTTATCCCACATCAGAGTGTGTGTGTGGTGACTGAGATTCCTTGTGGTTTTGGTTGCATTTTCTTAGGTGTCCCAGTGATTTCCGCCGCACAGAGCTAGATGGAGCTATAAGATCTTCTGTCAATAGGTACAGTGCTAGGGACTCTTCCAAGTTCTCGAGTTTCTGTGTTTCCTTTTGGGCTGCCTTTGTCTGTTGAGGAGTTATGAAGAGTGAGCACATGATGTAACCCATAAGTGGTCAGTAACAGAAGTGGCACTGTTTAACCAAGGCCTGGTAAGTGAGTGTACTGTGGCTGTAGCCAACAGTTGCCTTACTTGAAAGGCACACATTTCCATTTGAAATTTGCTCCTCTGGGCCATCAAGGTGGTATTATAATTGTCAGCTGGGATATCATGAAGACACTCTGCATAAGATGTCAATGACACTGGAATGGATTGTAAAGGTGATGAACCTGGAGCATCTGCTGAAGGTCCTGTAATCATAGAAGGGTCAGGGTAGCTTACAGGACTGAGTTCTGCACAAGTATAGGGATGTGCTAGCTAGTAGCCATTTCTTAGTAGTGCCTGAGTATTTGAACTTGTGTTTTCCCCATTATTTTCTCCTCTTGTCATAACTGTGCTGTTGCTTTGTGCTGCTGATGCTTGATAGATAGGAAAAGAAGATGAGGTGCTAAATTTTTTGTTTATTGTTCAACTAAGAATCCTATGTATTGGTAAGATGGTTTAATAAAGGTCACCTTTGAAGAAGTTAATTGCAATAAATTACTGCGTTGGATACTCTAGCAGGATTGCTCAGGTCCTTAGCTGTTAACATATGCAGATAATCGTGATGGTGTGCACCACAATTTTTAAGTTTTCAAACACCACTGGAATCAATTAGGTATTTTATTGACGACTTAAGCTCTTAAAAATGTTAATGCTTTTATTTATTTTAATTTTTCCTTCTATCCGGCTGTTATTTTGACTTCGCTGGGGACAGGCATGGGGACTACACAAGAACAGAAAAGAACAGAAAAATACTTTCTGCATTCCAAATTTATGATGTTTGAATATTGCAAAAGATGCTATCTTGACAGGCCCAAAGGCTGAATTTCTATCTGTAGAAAACAGACAGCACTCCAGGGAATGGTAGTCCAAGGTTATATCTTTTCCAGGTGATGGTCATCACCCCTGAAGTGACCACCTTGAATGAGGTGGCTCAGTCTCCAGTCTTCAGTAGGTCTGCTGGCAGAGGACCGTCAGCACTGGCATCTTTGTGTATATTCTGGTCTGGAATATGAAATTGTCAGTTTCTTGCGCAGGAAGATAGGAATTACTTTTCTGGATGAGCTGTTCTTGTTCCTGTATTTCTTAATTTTTGCATAGTGTTCACAAGAGTACAGTATCTAATGATTTTTTCCTGACACTGCTGCACTGTGGCAACACATTGCTCTTATTTTATGGGTATGAAATGCTGTTGAGGAAGTGAGGCTTGGAGTTGCATAGGACACTGTGTCGCAGGACAATGAACAAAAGCCAGCACTCTGGGATCTTTTTATATCCTGATCCTAATCAAACAATTCTTTCTCCCTGGTTTTGGATTAAGGTGTTTGTAATATTTTGTAGGTAGTGCTTGGTTTATGTCATAATGTACATTATATTAATTACATGTTTTCATTCTTCAGTGTAACTACAGTTCTTTTCATCTGTACGTATTTCATGTTCCATTTAAAGTTAGGCTGTTAGATTTTTAAAAAATATTTACAATAATGAATGGACTATAAAATGAATAAACTTAGGAAGAAATTTTACAAACTTCTGTAGCACTATATTAAACATTAAAGTACTATAGGTTATACATAATTGCTGTATATGGGTTGATTACTGTATGCAAATATTACAACACTGAGCAACTTCAGTGTATGTTTCTTTTGCTTGATTTACATCAGAGCGCTGTGCAATTTTTTACGTAGAAGTTTCAGCTAGTCCCATGTTCTCTCTTGAGTGAGTAAAAGCCATTCAAGAAGCTCAGCTGTATATTTCAACATGGTAGTATGTACAAGTGTGTTTTGAATAGCTTGATCCAAACCACGAATAAAACTTGAGTTTTCTGTCACAGATGAGATTTTTAGTTGGTGTGTTGTAGCTCTGCTGGCTGACCCAAGTATGTGGGTAAGAACCAGGGCAGTAGGATACTTTGTCAATATATGTATGTCTTGAATTGTAGAGAGAGGCTGAGACCTCTGAAATGGATGGACACTAACTGCTGTTATTTAAAGTTGGTGTCTGCTTCAAAATGTACTTATAGTGTTATCTTATTGGAACAAGTGTTTGCATCCATGGGAGAGTATTTTTCTATTTGCCTGTTCTAGAAGCCTAGTAAGTTATGTACTCTGAAAGGGAAGAGTTTGTCACTTCAGGCAGAGATCTTAACCTTAGCATTTAAAATGTGATATATAAAGTAGATGATATGGATTCTCTCATAGTCTTGTAACAAAGATAGCTAAAGCTTTTTTTTTCACTTTAATATTACAAGGTGTATAACTTTGTGCATGTGCTCATGTCTTTACCTTTCATGTACTCAGAAAAGTGCATCTTCCTTAGTAAGACTGGCCTAGCCCTTTGAACATCGCTAGCTGAATTTAACTGCCAGAGTCCCTATTTAAGCACCTAAGTATGTTGTTGTATTTTGATAAATGGGACTTGTGGAAATCAATGTATTCTTCAGGTATTTTGAGCTCTGAGGATTTGCCAGGTGTTGGTTGCAGGTAACTGACTTCAGCCTTTGGTTTTTTCAAAAGCTTAACATAGTCATTAAGACTCATCTTATGACCTCTTGTTCCTCCTTACTCAAGATGGTTCTATGATGCCTTTCTGTCATAGGAAAGATACTATAAGGATGTTATTATCAAAGAAATGTACAATGGGGTCTTTTAAGAAAAGAAAAACATTTGTAGTCCTTTTTACTTTATAATAAATGTACACACTAATTTGAGTAAAAGGCAGTAATTGGTGGGGGATGAGTCCTCTGTTGTTCCTGCCCTGATCACGTCTGTGTTTGAGTGTGTGCTGTAAACCACCTTCTCCTGTAATTTTCAACGCACCAAAAATTGTAATTTAGTTGATTGTAAAGAAGAAGAGGAAGTGGTATCTGTTAACACTACGAAATTGTTCTCTTAAGTTAAAAATAGCAAAAATGAGCAAATGCAAGCACGAATTTTTGTGTATTCTTTAGAAAAGAGGATATGTACTTACTGGTACAGATAATTTGAGTTCCAGAGTTTTTTATCAGAATGTACAGTCTTGAGCTCTTTTATTGGGCCTTACAGTCACAATGAACAAACTTCTCTTTGTGCAGAGTACACAAATTGGATTAAAACAAAACCAGTGAACATAATCTGTCAACTGCCTCAGCTTTTATCAGCTACATTGAATGTTGTAAAGGTATCCTAAATCTTCTCCAGGCAAAAGACTTCCAAGATTTCTTTTCCTAGGCTTCCTATGGTTAAAACTGAGATACCTGAAGTATAGAAGCTGGCTTAATCTGCCCATGAGGACGTTAGTAAGGGGCACGTCTCTGCTTGCATAACTGTTCACTTGCTTGTCATCCACACTGTAGTATTTTCTCTTTTCCTTTTTGCACTAAACCAGCGTTCTTGTAGGTTTATTTTGATCCCCCCAAGTGTTAGCTGAATCTGTGATTCAAAGCTGACTTGATAGAATTTAGAGATAAAAAGTTGGAATTTGTCAAGTTTCTCTTGCACAGGGGGGTTGTGAATGAAGTAGAGCACAAAGCCACCTCGGGAGCAGTAGCAACTGTGTGTGATAAGGAAGGCCCAGCTGCTGTTCTCTTTTCTACCAGCAGCATCTGGGCAGGTGTGTGGTTTGGCCACAAAAGAAAAAGAGAGAGGCAATGAAGCTGTATTTCCTTACTTCTTTAGCAATATCATAAATGGCACTTGACTGAGAAAAGGAGGAACATTAAGCCTGGCATTTTATACATTTGTGCATATTCTGTCTGGATATCCTGGAGCTTGGTTTTTTGCAAGCTCTCTTCATACTGGAGCAAAATTTATGATACGATATCAGACAGCTTTCCAAGATGCTTAGAGGAGCACAACTGGTCATTGCATTGTCTGAAAAAGCAAAAAGATTGAGATGCTGGTAGAGACTTGTGGATAGAGTGGTGTGTTAAGTGGGCAGTGGGTCTTTTCATGTCTATTGATGAAGAAAATTCATTGTATCATTTTAACAAGATACTTAAGCTTGTTTTTCTTTAAATACTTAGGCTAGAAAAGAAGGAAATTGGAATTGTTCATTGGCTATTTGTTTCCATTGTGGGAGAGAAATAATAGAGAACAGATAAAAATAGATAATCAGCAAAGTGATTTACTGCTGCATGAGTACTCCTAGATTAATGTAGTGATAATGTGCTGTCTAGAGCTGGGAAGATGCTCAGAAGAAGAGTTAATGACACTTTATTAATAGTTAGCTTTTATTTTGTGTACTCCTACTGTCAAGCTTCATTGTTACTGTGATTATTTGTGCTGTTTATTTCTTTTTGAGATGAAGAAATCTGCTAATGTCTTGCTAATGTCTTTCTAATGCGTGTGTGTGTGTACACATGCATCTGTGTCCTGCAAGTGCTGTCTTAACTTCCATCCTTAGAAAATGTACTGTCACCTACTCTTAAAGTTTTCTGTTTTCAGTAATTAATCCCTCTCTTGGCCATGAGATTGATGTGCTTTCAAATGATATTATGAAAAGAAGAAAGCAGTGTCTTCATTTGCTTTGTAAATTTGCTGGTTGTTAGGATGTACCCTCATTACTGGAAGCATTTCTCCAGATTGCAAAAAGTAACAAACTTCCTTTAAGTCAAAGCTGAAACTTTCATCTCCTAAAGTATGTCCCACAGCTGCAGTTTGGAGATAAGATCAATTATGCTGAGATATGCCCTAATGTGTTTTGGGAGCTGGCAACTCTTTGAGTAAAAGGCTCTGTTCTGTCTCTTATGGTAGATTTCAGTGAGAGGGAGGAACTGGGTGGGAATCTAAAAAAACTTCCTGTACTTGGTGAAACATCCTAAAAGGGAAATAAAAACTATTCAATTACATATAGATTTTACAATTTCAAACATTGTCCCTTATGATTATTAGGTTCAAGTTTCTGGTATTTGAATGTTAACAGTGTAAGACCCCATTTTTGGTGACTCTGCATATTGCTCAAATGCATACAGAAAAAGATTTTGTGGTTTTAAGCTTGGTTAAATACATCTTTTCTAAGGGCATTCAAGAGAGGTGAGTGAACAGAGATCTAGGGGAATGGATCAACCAACTTGCTTGAGGTGTAAGGAAACAGGTTTCTCCCTGCGGGATGTGTCTCGCACAGCAGAAGGAAGGATTACTGCCTTGTCAAAAGGCTAGAAAGACCATCTGGTAGGTATCCAGGTATGCCAGTAGGTTGTCATTGATTAAATGCTGATAGGATTACAATGCACTTCTGATGGTCTGTGGGTCTGTGTTGAAGAGTATCCCCTACTAGTTTTTAAAAGATGGAAGATGAGAAACCTGCCTAGAGGCTGCTGTGCATCGTGAGTCTCGGGAAGCTGAGCTCCGGAGCATGGCTGTCATGGGCTTCTTGGTTGCCAGTACCAGATGAGTTGGAGAAGGATCTCTGCCAGCCATGTACAAAGGCCAGGCACAGTGTATGTTTAATTGGACACATACTGATGTGAGCTGGGGTTTTGGTTTGCAGAGGGAGTGACAAGTCTGTCTGCTTGCAACAGTCAGTTAAACTGCACAGTGTTTTCTTTGCCTTAATAGGAAAAGATGTGGTGATTGTGTAACTATTTGGATGCATTTCACTTCTTATGTGGAGTAGAAAATCCCATCTGGAAAGAAATTCTCTCTGTAGAAAGGAAGGGTGTGAGCTGCTACCTCCCTTTACCAAACTGCTTCCTTTTCTCTTCTGTATCATTTCCAGCTGAGCCTTTTTTCTTTTCTGATTGCCGCCTTTCTGCTTTATTACAGGACATTCAAAATGGTGTAAAAATGAAGAGTGCTGTTCTTACTGTGAAAGGAGAGACTTGGAGGAGATTTTTAAATGTTTAATGTAGTTGTAGGACATCAGTGTAGTTGGATCTTCTTTGCTTGTCTCCTTTGACTGTTTGCCTGAGTGTTACATGCAATATTTTTGGAAGACAGTAAAATGCAGGTTTTACAACCAATGACGTAAAACTCATCATTATTTTTCAGAAACTTACAGCTGTTGTGTAGCTGCACAGCAATTACTTTCCCATGGGCAAGTTATCTTTTAAAATAAATAAATAAATAAATTTGCATAACTCCATAGGGAATAAGATAACTGATGTAATAATTACTTAGGAGCAGAGCCAGCATCCTGCAATTACTTTAAAGCACATGTGCTGCAATGTCTCTCTATATTGATATACTTCTTGTGACATCCTTCTTCTGACACATTCAATTAATGTTTTATTATCTTCTTCCCACTTTAAAAAAATACCCAGTGGCTGAGCTAGAAGCAAAGTAGTCTGTTCACTTACTTAACAAGAATGGTTAAGTGGTTTTTTCCAACCGTACTTGTATCTTTGCTGCATGAGTTGACCTCATATCACTGCAAGTTATTGATTATACTTAGGCCTGTGGTTGGCTGAGAACAAACAGGTTGCAGCATTTCCTTCAATGTGGAAAGCTCATGATGAGATGGATGTGGTATTGATTAGGATTTTCAGATTTGTTGAGTATCATCATCTGCATTCTCTGTGCAGCACATGTGGCAACTACCAGTCCAGACTGGGGGCATTTCTTGTCTTCCCTTTGAACTCGTTTTGTTGAAGTACTCCAAACAGGTGACAGTGCAAAATATTTCGATAGACTCTCTGTTTCCCTGTGGATTATATCACTTGCTTATTATCTGCTTTAAAGATGCCATTTTCTTCACTTTTAAATTTTTATATTTATTTTAGTCCCTTTGAAAGAGCTATATCAGAAAGGAAAGAGATGATAAAGCTGTAAAACTATGGTGAAACAGTTTCCACTGGGTTTAGAACAATTGTGTCTATAAAAAGCTATCTTCTTTCCCAAAACACCTCTGCAGAGGGGATCATGAACAGTTAGTGAGCTCTGGCGACTGCTCTGGCTGTTGGGATCCGTAACCACTGGCACACTGGAAAACCACCGTCAGACTCTTGGTAACTACGTAATGGCCTGCAGCAGGGCCCAGATGCGGAAGTGCAGCCAGATGTTTGTGTGCGTCAGCCTGTTCATGGCCACAGCCAGGAATGAGTCCATGTGCCGTGCACATGGGCCTGAGTGTGCTCAGAAGGGGGCCTGGCTGGGAAGGTGCCATGCACAGCATGTTTAGCAAAGGTGTTCCTATATCTATATAGAAGGTGCTCACCTCAGCTTGGTGCTGAAAACTTTTTTCAGCTTGTTCAATGAGTGAAGTTTACAATGAGAGCACTATGACAGTTCTGTTCCGTGTTGTAGTTGTGGTAATTAATATTTAGCGTGGTATCTAGTAATTTTCAGCTTCAGTGCACTTTACAAACATTAATTAATTGTCAGTGCACCCCTGTGCAGTAGGTAAATGCTTTCTTCGCTGCTGTTTTTTAGAGCAGCTGGGAGCCCTGAGACTTGCAGGCTTACTGGGTCCCACTTGGTGATCTGTACCTTAATATTTTGAAAAGTTCTTTGTTAAATTAGGGTAAGTTGGTATTAATTCTGGGTAAAAATGAAATTGTTGTTAGATTATTACTGCATTACTTTCTGCAATACTGTGTGTTCTAGATGTCGCAGATTACATTAGAAGGTAAGAGATTAAACCCAAATTATTTCAGTTTTATTTTGCTTATCCTTTGGATGCTTTGGTATCTTCAGCTTATGCTGTGGTGGTGGGAGAATTATTTGGAATAAATTTGAGACTTCTGTGGCAGTCTTGCGCTTGTCTTCTAAGAGTCTGCTTACTTTGCTTTAGCTCCAGTCTTCATTAGTAATGCTGGGTGAGTATGCTGAGAGCTGGCTTGGGAAATGTGTTGCTCTCTGCTGTGTCCTGCAGAACATGAAGGTGTCAGTGTGGGTGATCCATACGGATGAAGAAATGTGTGCGCTGGACTGGGTTTGGAAGTGCTCTCCCCCCCACCCCCAGTTTATGCGGTTTAATGGGAATAAGGCCATTCATGTGTAAGTGTTGCTTCTGTGTGAGTCTGGCACACAGACCACTGTGGCTGTGTTCGTAGCTCTTACCTTTTGCTTTCCACTGTGCTGGTCTCAAGTAGAACGTTTGACTGAAAACTTTCAGCTGCTGCTGCAAGACTTTGCCCTGGTAACTGTTTTTACTTAGAGCTGCTGACAACTCAAGAAAGTATTTGAAAAACATTTTGCTTACCGGAACAATTCTGCTGACGTATTTTTCTTCCTACCCTTTTATTAGTAGCAAAATTTGCATGAAAACAGGTCTCTGTGTATTAAGAGTTCACAATCTTCAGTTTGTCAATTAGTGGCATTCAGCTTGCACAATGGAGCTAGAAGGAACTTGCTTGATTTTCCTGTGAACCTGAAACTTTAGGCCCTGTTTAATCATCTTAAACCAAATTTGTGTTAATCCATGTTTTGGTGTGTAACTGAGTCATGGTTTGAAATGAAGTGTGGTGGACAGAGGAGGGCTTTGTATGTGGCAAAGCAAAACAGAAGACTCATGAGAAAGTGCTCCCCGTGTCTCCTCCCAGCCTAATGGAAAATGTCAGGCTGTGCCCAGTTCTAGTCCTAATGACTGAACCTAATCATCTCCATGGCCCTAATTATGGTCCCATGGTAGGCTGAGATATTAGGTGAGGAATAAGCAGCAGGAGCAGATCAGCTCTTGAGCAGCAAATGTCTCATTATGCCCGAGTGATCAGTATTAAAAATAAAGGGGAGGGAAGAGTCAGAAACACACCGCTGAAATATAATCCAGAGTAGCAGAATTTTCCTGCATTTATATTAATTTCTTATTAATTCTTTGTGTGAAGCATGTGGCTACCTCAGCAGCCCAGAATTTTTATGGTTCCTTCCTCCTCTACAGGCTTTTTTGTAGCATGTTTCTCCACGTTTGGCTCTGGAGTTCACAGCAGACCTGTGACCCTTCTCATTTTAAGAAACATGTATTAGATGGGGTGCAGTTGGCTTTCATTAGCTCTTTACTGAAAGGATTTCTGATTTCAGACATTCGTATTGTCTTTATCTGAAAGGTTTCTGTGTATTAGTGTTCTTTTGAGATCTGGGAGTATTCTGGAGTGTTTTTTACTCCTCTGGCCCAAATGAATAGTGTCTGGCCGTAGTTTGTTGACTGTTTTAGCAATTTGGAAGCATTTATGTAAAAAAGTTAAGAATGTAGTCTAGGGTTTTTTTAGATTTAAAGCTTCTGTTGATGTGTTTTTAAGAAATCAAGGTTAACTTTTATAATGTCTAAATAATGTTTTGGATTTTTGTTGTCAGATTGTATTAAGCTTAAGCAGTAGTGAAACCAAACTGATTTTTTTCAGGTTTTATGTTTGCTTGGAGGTTTTTTTAGGAAGATTATTCAGATGGAGTAAGTCAAATGCTTTGAAATTAGTAATAATACTTTTTTTAACAGCACTAGTATATGCTTACAAAAAATTTGTATTTTATTTTCTTGATTGGAGTCAAGTATTCAGTACAGTAAACATGTTAGATGTTTATGGCTCTTGCCTATACATGGTATAGTAGGGTTTTTTTAGTCCATGTTGTAGAATTTCTTTCCTTTCTCCTTTTGCTACATTTTCATTTAAAGAAGCCACTTTAACCTAAACAGACCACAAGTCATTCAGTGTTGGGTTTGTTCCCTGCTTTCCCCGGAACTTGAATGAGATGCTGGCCAGCAACCCCTTCTGCTCTTTTCTATGTGTTCATCATAGCCCTGTCCTAAATTACCTTCTTATGCAGTGGAGTTTGCTGTCAGTTCTGGTCACGTGGTGAATGTGCTGATCATCTGCTCAGAGAGGACTGGAATGTGAGCCAGCAGTACAGAGCAACCTGTCCTGGCATCTTGGTCAGCAATTCTCTCTGCTTGAAGAGACCAGTCTGTCTGCACAGTAGCTCTGATGGTATCTCCATAAGAAAAACACCCATCTATCTTTGTGGAAGATAGGAAAGTTATGGAAATTTTTTGGCCTATGCATGGAATAACCTATTTCCATGTCATTATGGGCTGGTAGACTGTTAGTCCTCTGTGACTTGGAGTGTTGGACTGTTCCAAGAGTGCCAGTGGTTAGAATTCACCCCATTCTCATCAAGGAAATGAGATGTCAAACTCCAGAAAATGTTGTATAAATGTTGATTTTAATACAAAGAGCTTTTTTTGTTTGAAAGATTAAAACAAACACAAAAAACCTTTGAAAAGAACAATTTATTAAAAAATATTATTAATTGATATTTCCACACATAGAAGAAAGCAATAAAGCTAGATCAGAGAGCGTTCAAAAACAATTATGTATTTACATTCCCTGTTATCTTTATCAGTCCATTTTTGGACTATGGAAAGAAATATTTGTAGTCTAGCTTTTCATTCTCTATTTTAAGATGGAGTATGGCTTCAGTAGACCTAGAAATGAACTGGAATGCTTTTAACAGCTCTGTAATACATAAAGTATGTTTCAGTGATAGATACAGTTTATATCTTGGTTTGCTAGCTGTAAATGAGATTAATAGTGCTCTAGAAATAATGTTGGTTGCTTCTAGAGATGGAAGAGAATTCAAAAGATAATGACTTCTGAAAGTTAAATTTCTTTGTTCAGCAATACTACAGTAGACAGTGATTGACTGTGAGAGAGTCTTGCTATAATAAAACTTTGCAAAGCTGTAGTGCTTATAAAGACTTTTTAATTGCAAGGTTATCTCCGTATGTCTTTTGAGAAAGTTCTTTAAGGACTGACCAGGCAAACGGCTGTTAGTCAGTGTCCCTCTGTTACCCTAAGGCACTCTTGGGGTGTTCTCAAATAGCGCATTCTGATTGTCTCTTAGAGCTGCAGCGAGACCAGCAGTCTCATTTCTCACTCAAGGTTGTTTTTGTTGTGCTATGCTGGATTATATTCTGATTGGATGGCCCCTAACAAAACTCTGCAGTGCTGCTTGTGTAGTGCTTGTGATTTGCTGGCAGTTCTGTGACAGTTATTTCCTGTGGCAGTGGTGCTCATGAGCATAAAAAAAAAAAAAAAAGAAGGAAAAAGCAGTATTAAATATCTATATATCATCTTCATCTCCCTGCAGCTCCATTTGTTTGATTAGTATTATGGTGGTGTGACAGGGCAATATATCAGAAGTAATCGATCTGATTAGTGTGGAGATGATATAAACACAGATTGTATTGATGTTTAATACTATGGGCACCCAGGGTAAACATAGATGGTGCATAGGCTGTGGGAAAGGTCTCTATAACGAAAACAGCAAATACAGCAGATTTTTGAGCTAAGTTATTTTTCTGCCAAATTTCACAGCAAGTTATGGGTAGCTTGACTTTGCAGTGTTGAAGATGGTGGTCAGATGGGCTGGCATAAATTGTTTTAATTGTTTCTTGAAATACACATTTTTTTCCCCAAGGCAGATCTGAATCTTGGTTTCATAGGCTGCGTTATGTTGAGTCAATTCCAAGACTGTGGTAAAGACTGCATTATTATTAGACATGAAAACAAACAGTTCTTTCAATTTTGTTTTTGACAAAAAGGCTGCCTACATCTCATATTAAAATCTTGATCTCTGGGTAATTTGACTTAATGGCGAATTATTTCTTTTCTGTAATTTAACTTGGGAAGAGATGTAAGTGCAGTAAAAAGTGTTTTTGTTCGAGTGAATGGCTGGAAGGAAATTACCATGAATGAGGGAGCAGAATGCTGTATCGAAGTTACACAAGGAAGGAAGTACTTAAATTAAATCTCCTCCACTTCAGAAGCAATTGTTTGGCTGTGTCTTAGTGCAGGCCCCTTGATTGCCTAAGGTGTGGCTTAAGGAGAGCTCCAAGGCTCAGCCCTTGTAAGAGGTCGGGTGTTGGTGCTGAGCCGTGATGCCCCCCTGCCAGGGGGGTTACAGGAGCCGAGCTGTGCCCCTGCACAGGGTGAGCTGCTGCTGCTGCACTGCCGGGGCTTCCTGGGCAGTGCTGAGCCCGGCGCCCAGCACCAGCCTGTCTCTTTGGCAGCCTTTTGGAGCGGGCACTTAGTTTGAAAATACACTGCTGAAAGACAAACCTGCACCTGTAAAGCAAAGCCCAACATGTCAATTACTTGCTTTCTCAAGTCAAATCCTGGGCTTGTCCCAACTAACAAAATTCTGGCAGTGCCTTTGTCCAGTGTTTTGCCTGCACAGGCAGCGCTGGTGCCAGTGACGTGCCCCCGGTGTTTGGTGTGCTGGAAGATCTGCTCCCAAAGCTGGGCCTTCACAGGAGCTGCCAAGGATGGTTTCTGGAATGGCTCGTTGTCTGCTGCTTAGGGTCCATTCTGTGTTGCTCCTGGTGTCAGCAGCAAACAAATAACCCAAACAACTGATGTAGACTAAAACTTTGCTCTTAAAAGGCTACAGTGAAGAGGAGGGGTAGGGAGAAGAAGGAGCAGGTCACAAGCTGCAGAACTAGCCCTAGAATCTGGATGAGGTTTTCTAAATTGATGGTTATACGGAAGATGGGGAAGAAAGAGATGGTTAAGTGCAACACTCACTTCAGACCTTTGTGAATGCAATGTGATTTCAAATTAAATAAGCTTTCTTTTTAATGACTGGTCTTTCTGTGTTCAAGGTCAAGAAGCGGAGCTTCTTAATTGTGAATTTCCCTCTTTTTATAGGCAAAGATGTGTTGTGTGGTAAAGCAAAAAGGAATGGCTGTTACACTTTTCAGGGTATTAGTTTCAGACTGAATTTGCTTGTTTAATTTGATCAGTTAAACAGAAAAGCATTTGCTTGTTTTAGTTTTACAAAAAAAAAACAAAGTACTGTTGGGAATTTTCCATTTTTAATATGAAACATTTTGGATCAGATCACAACCTAATTTGTGCCAGCAGTCTGGTATCAAATTCAATTTGTGAAGAAGAGTAGTTGATTTACCCACCTGCCTTAATATCATGGAATGTATTTCTTAAAATATAGAAAAGTATGCACTGCCTTGCACCTGTTCCCACATGGAGTAGTAACTGCTGATTATAGGTATTGCTAGGTATTAATCATGTGACAGTATTGAATTTTCAATTTCATAGCAAACGTATGAAAGAATTTGTATATACGCAAAGAAGTTCATCATTCACATGAACAGAAAGTATTTTATTTCTAAAATATAGACCCTGGTAGAAGAGTCTGTTCCTTCAACAACTGTTTCCTTTCTTTAGTCTCTACAGAAGGAAAAATTTGTTTCAAGATGGTCTGATTAGTCATGTGCCCTTATGGAGTTCCTGATATTGATGCGACTCGATGCTATATTCCTCAGATACCAACTGCAGTTCTTACATGCTAGAAAACTAGAAAAATTTGAAAAGTGGTTTTTCCAATGTCTTGTCTTCACCTCAGTTACATTAATGACAGTTTCCTTTTTAAAATACTGTTTGCAACACATCAAAAGAAAAATTTCAACAGGATTTTGAAAATCTGGATTCTGCTTCTGTGTTATCTTTTTCTTTGTAGGCTGGAATGCAGGCTCAGATTCCAAAACTGTTGTTGTTTGCATGTAGATTCTCTAATCTCTGAACTCTTCTGTGGTAGTAGTAGCTACTGCAGTGGTGTCCTTGTCGTCTTTGGAAGTCAGATCAGCTCAGATGACAGGAACATCACCTGTTGAAGTTTAAAAATCTGTTTAAAGCTGTAGTCAGTGGAGTTCTTTTCAAATTGGTCCCTAGTGACCATCTTCAAAGGCAGTGTGAGGGTCTTGGGTTCTGTGATGTCAGAAGCTTGGAGGAGAATGAGATGCATTTGTAATTTTCATCCTGGTTCAGTATTTACTAGGACATTAAATGGTAGTTAAGCACCTTATGTCCCAATTCATTTATGGCACTGTAGCCTTTTCACCAGTGTCTTTTTCCCAAGTTCTCCCCTAAAAGAAACTTGTTAAAACCTACTTACGGAGTGTTCATGAAGGTAATTACATTAAGTGTTTGGGTTTTGTGGGGGTAGGTTTTTAAAATTTTAATTTAAAATAAAAGAATCAATGTCATAACATTGCAATTTGCCAAACATTTTAACTAAAAGATGGTTACAATACAGAAAGTAAAACTGAAACTGAGAAGGACCATTAGAAATGTAAATGTTAAATTCTGTGAAGAAGAAATAATTGTTTGTAGTGATAAATAAAAGCTGGATTTTCAATTCAGCAATATCATGAACATTTCTTAAAGGAGTTCTATACCTTCCTGCAGTGAAAGTGTCTCTTTGCTTTGCTGGAATCATTTTTCAACATCATCGCCTTGGTTCAGTGCTATAAATCAGAAGAGGAGGCTTGTACTGACCCGGCCCAGAGAGCCGTGTAAGCAAGTGCTCAGCACTGGGCCTTGTCTCCAGACCGAGGGGATTTTGTTCCTGTGCTCGAAGCTGAGCATGTCTGTAGATGCCCTGGCAGTGATAAGTAACACTTGAGTCTGAGTCCAGGTTTTTTTCGTAGATCTCAGTACGTCGTTGTAAAACTGGGCGTGTGGTGTCTGAGTGCCTTTCCAATTTAGTCATCCTCCTAGCATTTGGCTGAGTGTTAGGACTGCATCCACCCTTCTTGCATACTTTTTTTTCTGACGAAATGCTAGACTTGTGGTTCTGGAAGTGTGTCATTGTTCAGTGCTTACTTCTTCCTCCTTTCTTAATTTGAGGATTTGTTTTGACAGCTAAAATTCTGGTGGTTTTCTGGTTGTCTGCTGCAGTAGAACCTATGAACAGATGTCAAAGCAGAATGTTTGTGTCCTCTTTTAAATAGTGAAAATTCAATTTCTCCATTAACTCACAGTTTCCCCACCCAGATAATATAAATTTTGGGGGTTTTGGATGGTTTTGTACCATCCCATGTCACAGGTTTTGGTCTGGTGGTTTAATGACTTAAAGCTAACTTACTTAATACATTTTTATTTGCTGGGAAATTTTTTAAACTATTTAGAATATAGGTTTGGCGTTTGATCTAATGCATATTCTGTGTGTCTGAGATTTTTCTTCAGTTGGTACAATTAGTCTTTGTTTCAGAGCAGATTTTATTCTGTGAAAAGAACTAAAATACTCTATACTTGAAATACTGGGTGTACCTTGCTTACCATGGATCTGTCACAGATTTTGTTGTCTGTAGCTTCTAAACCACCATTTTCTTTGTGTGTTTGCCTTCATATAATTATACTTGACCCCAAGTATAAAATAAAAACATGAGCATGGGTTAACTTTTCTACGGATCTGCTGCTGACTCTGCAAACCAGGTTCTCATGCTGCCATCTCCCTTCTCACCAAAACTTGAACTGGTTTGCAGATTTATGAAGTCAAATAAAGTTGAGATGTTGGAATTCCTGGGGTGAATGCCAGCGAGATGCCGTATTTTGTGGAAGCTACTGTGGAGCTACTACTTAGATTTTAAGGACCGAATTTGCAGAAGCTGTAGGTTAAAAATGTGACGGATTGTGTTCATTCTTTCTGGGCTGCCCTGAAGGGCTGGTTGTGGCTCCAGCGTTCAGGGCCGTGCTGGCAGGCGGCTCCCTGAGCTCTGTGCCCACTGCTGGGGCGTTGGCCGAGTGCTGGGGCTCGCGGGCGGTGCGAGGGCTAAATCTCACAAGCTGGGCTTTTATTATTTTATTTGGATTGGGTTGCTAGGGTGTTTTGTTGGCTTGTTTTGTTTCTTTGTTTTTTGGTTTGTTTTGGGGTGTTTTTGGTTTTTTTGTTTTTTTTTTTTTTTTTTTTTTTTTTTTTTTTTTTTTTTTTTTTTTAATCTGAAGCTTTAATACTTCCTGTATTTAGTATGTAAACTGTTGTTGTTATGAGAAGCTCTGGAATTTATATCTTAAGGTGCACTTGTTTATTTTTTTAAATTCCAATGAAAATCAAAATGAACTATTTGGATTTTGGCTTCTGTTTTGAGAAGTGATGATTTTTAGGACCCTGTTAACTTTCTGTTTTAAATAGAGTTCTCACAGTCCACTAAGCAAGTAACTTTCACCTTGTTATTGCAGGTTCAGTATTTGTTTCTATAGAAACAGCTGTTGACAGGGTTTTTTTAAACTCTTCCCATTTTCTTAGATTTCCAGTGCGTTCTAGAAGAACAATTTCCTGAAAACCTCGAAGTCAGTAATCTGTGACAAAACAGAAATGTGTAGCTTTACCTAAGCAGCAGAGGTTGGGCAAATGTTGACTGATCGAAGTGACTTAACTTGCTCAAAATATATAGGTAATACTTCCTTAGGTGTTGAAGTAATTCATCTGCATTACAATATGTTGAGTATGTTTTACAACAGTTTCTAATTGATGGAAGACTGTTGGTACCGGTATGGGGTTTTATTTTGACAATTTAAGTATCTTGGGTGCTTCATGTGATTTCTCAGGTGCATCTCAGCTGTGTTCATAGCCTTTTAAACTGAATCTAAACCTGAAAATAACTGGTGCTTTGGCCAATATTTTTTTTCTGATAAATTATAATAAAGCTTTTTAGAGAGGGCTTATACCTCAAAAATTTTTACAGTAATGATTTTATTTTTGTAAGTAACCAGTACTGTCTGTTAGGTCAATATGTGTTCTATCAGACTTTTTAGCTCATTTGCAGTGAATGTTATAAGAAGTGTTGAAAACCAGCTTATCCAGAGTTTGCAGGTGCCCACTGTGCCCTCAGGAGTGACTGATCTGCAGTTATATTCCCAAGCCAGTGGCTGTTGGTGAATTGTTCTTGTTGGTATTTAAGTTTTATGATAGCTGTGTTTGTATTAAGGATAAATTTTGACAGATTTGTCCATTTAAAGAATTTTTAGTACCTGAATGTGTTTGGAAAATATTTCTGTATTCCAGATTTGTGAAGTGGAATTATTCTTAAGTTAACTTCTTTGCATTATATGCTGGATGATTATCATTATGAAAGCATTTGTATCTGCTCAGTTGCTCAAAGTAGGTAAAAAAATGGTTAAAATTTTTCCTTTTTATC
The DNA here is from genome assembly GCA_013397775.1 of Eulacestoma nigropectus. Taxonomy (NCBI): domain Eukaryota; kingdom Metazoa; phylum Chordata; class Aves; order Passeriformes; genus Eulacestoma; species Eulacestoma nigropectus. The sequence continues at coordinate 1,303,021 of VZTE01000618.1, forward strand.
AAAGAGTACTTATTTTATGAAAAATTAATAAAATTTTAATTATACTTTTTGAGTATTCAAATCTACTTAAAAACAATTTGGCTTTTTCTGTCTTTATCTGATACTGCTTCTTTACCCTTCTGTGGAACATTTATTTTCAGTTGTTAACTGCTTCTCAGGAAATGGGACTTTTTCCTTCACTCCTAAGAAAACTCAGGGAAGGTGCTCTCCAATGGTGGAGGGAGATTGGAAGGCACAAACAGAGTCAATTAACAGTAAAGTTGTGCTGCTTTTTGGATGCAAGCTGACAAAAGCAAAGAAATGAAAAGGTAGTGCTGATGTTCTGCTCACAGTTTTGTTTTGTCATACGTTATTTGGCATGCTCACTGTAATGGAGAGTGGTGCAATGTCACTTTCTGCTTCAAGTTTAGATGTAACATGGAAAGTGAAGGTAGAGAGCCTTAACTTAGACTTCCTTGCCTTTTTTTTTTTTTTAGTGTTTCACCTTTAAAGCTGAATATTTGATTTGGCTGCCATTTTATCAGTCGCTTTGTGTACATGTGATTGCAATGAAAAATACTTTTATCACAGAGTAATTTTTTAGCTAATACTGTATGAGATATAAAGAACTGTTTGTAAACCAGGTAAGATAAACAATTTCCTTGTCATTAATTCTGTATTATTGCGTTTCTAAAAACAACTGTCACATTGCCTTTCTTCAGTAAAATAAATCGTAAATTCTTCCCTGGAATAAAAATTTTAAGACATTTATATTGAAGGCAAAGTGATTAATCTGTGTAGGTCACCCTTGGTACCTTAATGCTACATTGGAAGAATTGGGGAATATGGAAAAAATTGCATGTTTAATAGTGTGAGTTCTGCAGAAAAGGATGGTGCCGCTGAGGCCTCCTTACATCCTAAACTTCTAGAGTACCAGGCATTTATTAGCCTTCAAAGTTGCCTAAAGTTGCTGGGATCATCTGTTTTGTTTAATCTTCCACGTAATCACAGGGATTATGCTGAATTATAGTTTCAGATACACCTGTAGTCTCCCTGTTTTCTCTGTTCTGTTCCTCATCAGTGGCATCTCTTTAATATCATTGTGGCTTTAAGGGCTGAGGAAACATGAGGGAAGACAGTGGGTGCAGTCAGTGATAGGTGAGGATGGGTAAGAAGTGGTTCTTAAGGCGAATATAGAGAAATTTATATTTTAGTTGGGCTAGAGGTAAGGTTAAAGCTGTTTGGGGCCCTAGTGATGCCATTAGTCCTCTCTGCCCTCACTGACCTTTAGATTGCAGCTGCAGCTCAAGTGCACAGGAGCTTGGATGAGCATTTGTGCCACAGGGATGCCCTCCATGCCCTCTTACAGCATCAGTGAGCAGCTCCAACCTGCAGCTCTACTTTGCTTCCTGGTGAGCAGCAAGGGTCTCGTCCCCTCTGCAGAAAATCACCTGCCAAGTGCTTTTACTTTTCCTCCTGCGGGCTGGCAGGTGTGAGATAGGCTGTGTATGACAATGGACTGTGCTGTGCTACATCTTACTGGGAATTACACAGCCCTTTTTGCTAGAGTGGTTTTGGCAGCACTCTGAAAAGCTGCAATCCCCAGCCATTTTTGATGTAGACAGTTCCCCAAATGCTCCTGTAGGTCAGGACAAATTCCACAAGTGTAGTTGAATAGGCCAAATACTGCAGGACCTGGGCTCTAGCCTGTGCCTCCTGGACTAACATAGAAATTTGCGGGTTTATACCATATTCAGATTTAAATATTTCAAAATACTTAAATGCTTGCTTAAGTTACTTGAACTTGTGGATTAGAAATGAAAACAAATTACTCAGACTACAATTCAGTACTTCTTTGCAGTGTACTTTAATGTCCATGGCTCTCTTGGAATCTGTAGACCAAATGCATGTTCCAGTAATGCTGTATTGTCTATGATCTGCTCCTTCTCTCAACCCTATGGGTTGCTCTCTTGCAATAGTGCAGATGAAAAGAAAATAGGAAAATGTTTCCAAAATCTGTCTTGATTGAGCAGCAGATGCTCAAACAAGATATTATAGCTGGGGATGCTTTGTATCGTGACCAACTGCAAATTCTTACTGACAGTGGGACTGCAATTTTCGGGTCTCTACTTTCTTGCAATTACAGCTATAGATGTCTTGAGAAGTTACTTTTTTGTCACACACTTGTTTAGTAAGGTAGTTTGTTTTCTTTAGCAGTGTACCTTAAAAGCAACAACACAAAAACTCTGCTCCAGAGTACAGTATGAGAAACTTAATCATAAGCCAGGCTTTTATGGCATGGTTCTGAGCTGTAACACAACATTTTCATAGTGGAGCAGGTAGTGTCAAAATAAAAAGGTATTTATGCTGAAAAGGGTACTTCTAAAATGCTTTAAAGGGCAGTTACATGGTGTGGGAATTGAGCCAGGCACCAAGTATTTTCCGTAACTTCCGTGTCACACAGAGGCATCAGGCTTTTTTCCCCCCTTTCTCCCTACTCTGACTCTGCTCTGAGTTCATGCAGGTCATATAAACTTGTATATATGCACATTTTTCATTATTTAAGGTTTGAAATTGGCTGAAAGGTTGAAATTGGATGTTAAAATTTTAGATGTAGCGGTCATTTAATAACTGTGGTTTTTTCCTTTGGTTGTGTTGCAAGTGATGCATACAGTGTAGCCTCTTAAGTTGCCTCTCTCAAAGCTTTGTAAAAATCAGATATGAAAGAATTAAAAATTCATTTGAGGTTATGGTTGTGAATTTGACCGATGAAGGGTTGAGTGGTCAGTTAATAAATATTCTTGGGTAGCCTGACCTATGGCTTCCTCAGGGTCACTTTGTGCCCTCTTCCGGGCCTTGAGTGTTGGGATCATAAAGTACATGAAGATTGTCTTTCTCAAAAGGTTGAGTAAAATTCAGTGATGGAAAAGCAAAGCAGGCCACAAATTGGCAGAGAACCTGAAGTACTGGTTGATCCTAAACCCCCACTATTTGTACTCTTGTATTAAAAACAATTATTTCCATATGATAATGTAGTAAATATCCTGGTACAGGAATACTGCAGGATTGGTTTGGTTTTGTCGTGGAGATGCAGAACACTGGGAAAATAAATTGTTATTTCAATCGCATTTCACTGGGCCTCTAAATGTGATCAATTATGCCTCTAGTCCTGCTTAACTGTTTTCATCTTACGTGTTTAAGCAATGACCATCTTTGTTTTCCTTATCTTTTTATGTAACTAGGATAAAGCCTGGATTTGGAGGGCTGGCCCGTCAAACATAAGGATTGCATACTTAAGTTTAGATGGGGGAAAAAAATAATCAGAATCTTGCAGAAATTCACAAGTAAACCCCAGCTGGCCTTGCAACACTTGTAATCTGTGGATTTGCAACAGAAGGTGCAAACAGTATGTATATGTGCATTGAATTGTATATATATTGAATTTGATAAAAAGTACTTTGTAGACAAAAAAGAAAATATTTTAGTTAAAATAATGCATATTAAAAATCATCATAATGGTTAGAGGTATGTGGCATATGTGGCAAATGTACAAAAGTCAAAACCTTGAGGGCTAATAGTTCTATGGAAATAGGTTAATTTAATTGATTCTCCTAAGTGAACTAGAAAGTATCTGTTCTCAAGTACCTCACAGATTTCAAAATAGCTCTGTACCAGTACTACTTGTTTTTAATTCTGGAGGTTAGGACACAAGCAGTAACACTAGCATTAGTCACAAGGCTGACAGAACTGCTGTGTGCCACAGACCTGGCGCTCTGCTGCTGTGTCTGTTGATTTAGAGGTGACACTTTTCTTCCTTGTTCTTTTCTTCCACCACTCCACACATGTGCTGATAAAAATAAAAGTCATGTAGATTGAACTACACTTGATAGGGAGAAGGGTGGTTTTGGACTAAGCCATCAGTCTTAGTCTTAAGTGAGAATGGGCTGAAGTTCCAGCTCTGCCACAAAACGTGTGCTGCCACAAACTTTTTGTGTGCTTGTCAGCAAAGGCCTCGTCTGCCCTGGTCTGTCACTCCCCTGTAAGCTGGACATGTAGTAAATAGTGGGAGAATGCTGCTAGTGACTAGCTTGTCTTTTGATGCCAGCCTTTTCAGTGGGCATCAAAACTGATTTCTGGGGTGCAATGGCTGCCTGATCTCCTGGAGTCCTTCTAGGCTGCTGTAGAGTAAATGTCTAGCAAGTGGTAAGGGCAGTTCTTTTTGCTGGGTTTTGGAACAATCTCTCCAATATTCAGAGCTGTATATGAACAGACTGTACCCTAAACACTTTGTGGCTCAGCATAGGTAAGATCTGAATAATCTGCAGTGATCAAAGTGAAATGCTTGGTGCTTAAAATCCTGCCTCTGCGCTGGTGCTGACAGTTGGCCTTGCTGCTGCTTTCATGGTGGTGTTCCATCATGTTCTGTTAAGATATGGGTGTGTTTTATTCACTATGAGGAAATCTGTTATTTTCTGGTCTGAACTCACCTACTGGCAGTTGCCAGACACTGAAAGACTCCTCTTAAAAGACCATCTCCTGGTTATGACAGTGATCTCAGTAGAAAAAATTACTGTATCCGTATTGCTACTGAGGTATTAGCTGCTGAGTCTACCTGGGGATCCCAAGACAACATCTTGGAAAGCACTGCAGGGACAGAGCTGCAGGATGTTGCAGAGCTTGTTTTACCTGTACAGGATTTCCAAGGCAGACTGGTGTTAATGGCCACACCAGGCAGCTGTTAGGAGGACATTGCCTCCTTCCAATGCCTGTTCTTGTCCCAGAGACCAGTCTTTTGAGTTTACTTCCACTTTTGCCCCATTACCTCTTTCTGGTATCCTTTTGATAGTTATATAATATTAGTAATTGCATCTCTTGCATGTAAAAAATTAATTTTGTTTTATGTGGCTACTGAGTGTTTGATCTCAAGCCTTCCTGTTGTTTTAACACTGTGTGTCTAGTTAACACAGTAATCCCTGCTGTAATGTATCCTTGCATTAGTCACTCCTATCAAAGGCTTGATCCAGCATGATTTAATATAAGAAATTATTCTGTTAGCCTAAATGCAAAAATCTGTTTTTCTTTTCCGCCTTCTTTTGTTTTTCCCCCCTCCATCCCACTGTGCATTGTATAGGCTTTTTATTTATTCTGCCAGATTGACAAGATTATAAATGAGAGCTGCATGGTGAAGCCTCTAATTTTTCATAAGTAAATGAATTAATTTATCATAGCTGTTGTGTTTTATTGCTGTCTCAATGCCAGACTGTCCAGCTTCTTTATTCCCCCTTTTACCTTCTAAATATTGAATCCATGTCATTGTGTTTGACAGCTTTCTGGTTCCCCTGTCAGACGCAATTTGGTGCTAATCACATTTTCTTTGCTTAGTGTCAGTGGTACAGGCCATGCATAATATTCCTGTATGTCCACTTATTTACTTGAAACACAGCTGAAATGTCTTGGGCATTAATCTGATGAAGCTACTACATTAGAATGCAAAAATGATGCTTGAGTAGTAAGATAATGCGGTGTGGCAGATGTGCAGTAGATAACATTGAGGCTAAACTAGTGATCTTTATCAAGCTCTGATGCATTTTACTTGTTGGTTTTGCATACCTTTTCCTAAAAAAGATTATAATCAGTTCTGGTTCATTAGAATGGTGTCACTTATAATTTAATTCCTTCTTTGTGATCAAAGTATGAGAAACTGCTTCTATGCTTCCTTTCACTCCCCATTTTTTAAATACAGGGTGGTTTTTGTTTTGGTTTCATTTTTTTTTTGTTTAAGTTGTGGGACACACTCCATATATGCTGACTTTTAATGGGAGTGTTCAAGTCTTTCAGTTACTCATTTGGAATGTTTTAACTTCCCGTTAAAACTGTTCGTACATCTCTGCAGTTTTTAGAGCTGCTATTAACTGAGCCCTGAATATTTAAAATTTCTGTAAGATCCAGTAGTCTGCTATTGAAAACTAGAGCATGCTGTAAGTGTTCCTCTCCTAACTCCTACAAAGGTAGGTTTTGCCTTAAAGGTATTGAAATTATACTTCTTAGTATATTTTTTCCCGGTAACCTGGTAATGCTTTTTTTTGGTGTATTTTGAAATCCTTCTTTTCCAATGAAGAAAAGTGCATGTTTTTGGAAGACCTTGAAACTATAGGTCCCTGTAGTGCATATCAAGAACTTTGGTTTGTTAGTATTTACGTACTGAGTTATGCATTTGCTTTGGTTTTTGCATGTTTTTATCTACGCTCAAATCCTGCTATGTACTCCTCTGCTGCTGTATAGAAACAGTGATGATGGCTTGTGAAAGACCCAACTGCTTCTTAGGCTGTTCAAATCTATTCTCCCTTTAAAAGAGTGCATTTAAATATGAGATTTGGAAAAGGATGTAGTGTTGATTTGTCATAAAATGGATGAATTTTGAGAAATGTATAGTTTACGAAAAAATTCAGGCTAATGTATGCTTGTCAGCCACATAGACAAGGATTTTTTTTTTCTAGCACTGTCTACAGATGAGCCTTGCAGCTCAGAGTCTTTATTTTAGAGTACATACTGGTGTTAGGAGTAAGAGTTTCTGTGGAGTGAATCAGCAGTTTTAAAATCTCCATCTCTTAGTGTGGGAATTCTGTTCCCACACAAAGAAATCCAAATTTGGAAAACAAGCTTTATGGAGAGCACATGAATTCTGCTTAACAATATTTGCGTGTCTCTGCAGACAGACTTTATGTGCTCCCAATAAAGCATCTTGGCAAGTAATTAAAGTGCAAGTCACTACCTGGTGGGGGTTTCTAACAAAGTTATTTCATAAAACAGGCAGTTTCGTCTTATTCTGTGAGAGCTCTGGATGCTTGAAAACTGCAGGTTCACCTGAAACCCTGAATAAAGAATTCTTATTTCAAATACCTGTCTATTTATGTAAAATCTGCTTATGTGTGCTTGAGACAACTTGGCTCATGATTTTGAAATTCTTCCCTTGTAAAAAGAACGGGTTAAAATTCCTTACTGCATTTTGCAGTCAGAGTGCTCACATTGACCTGGAGGGCTGTTGTGGCCTGTTGGATAACACAGAGAGTGTTTCAAGATGTTTCATTGGTTTTGTGGGCAGTTGTGGGTGAGTGATTTGATGTAGCACATCAGTTCTTCTGTATGGAAAAATAATACCAAGTCTTTGTGCAGTACTTCAGCTATTAACAGAAGAAATCAGTAAGGAGAAGAGATAATTTCATGGGACTTGGAAGAAGTAGGCTGAACTCCAGGTTTGTCATGGCTATCCTGTATGGTCTTGGATAAATAGTTTCATTGTGCATTTATGTCTCTTGGTGGGGTAGGAAGGATAATTCTGCTGTACTTCACAAGTCTTCATGAAACATAGATGTACACACACAGTACACTTCTTGTACTTGGTTATTTTAGTGACCTTCCATTGTTAGTGCATAGATAGAGTGTGCTGTTAGTAGCAAATAAGCTTAATGAAACCAGTGCAGTTTTCTGGAGATACAGGGTTTAGGTGCTTCAGTTAAAATTAAGGAATTGGAGTGTAGCTGTTGCGATTTTTTTGTTCGTGGAAATGGAAAATGTTTAATAACATTAATACACCATCCACTGAGAATATGGGGAATTTCTTCTTATTGTCTTACACTCTTGGTAGGACATTAATTCCGTGTTTTGGGGGTTTTTTTAATAATAGAATACAATACAAAATAATTCCTGTTTACTAGCAGAGCTGCTAGCTTTTTGTTTGTGTTCCTTTTTAGAATGCTTCAACAGTATTTATATAAGCTTTAAATTTCCTAGAATATTAGTTTACCTTGTCAAAGGCATCTGAATCTATAAAATGACATAGTGGAGCTAGAACTGGGGATGGGATTTGTGGTACCTTAAAATCATTTTACCTCATTTAGGTAAGATTATAGGGCAGTTTGTTGTGCTGCATTATATATTCGGGTGTGGATGTGAATTCTTTGATTTATTTCACTTATATTTTTTTGTTGATTTGGAAAATATTGAAAGAGTTCCAAAGTAAGATTGAAGTGAGTATATTCAACCCTTAGCCTCTGTGCTAAGACTCCCTATGGTGATGATTAATTGGTAATGTGAACATCTGTGAGGGAATAGTGGAAGTGCCAGACTTTTCAGAGGGGCTATGACTGGTTGGTAGGCTTCATGTTCCTATGATGTGGAAGAAAGTACCCACAATGCAGATGAGTCACTTGCTGTTAGTGACTCAGATGATTTAACTTCTGGTTTTTAATAATGCCTGAGGAAATATTAGTTGGGTGACTTACTGAATGTTGGTGAGGCTCTGATCTGGTTGGCTGTGCAGTACATCTTAGGGCATTTCTGATGATGTTTTGGGTGACCTTGTTTTGGGGAGATACGTAGATTAATCAAGTTGGTCAACACATGTTCAAGATGAGGAAGAGTAATGGTAGACTCTTGCAGGCGTGAGTTGGGGATATGACTAAAACAGAGATGTGCTGTCAATTTACATGATTTCTGTTTATATAGTACTGATCTGAGAATCTTGCACTCATGGATTTCCGAAGAGAGAATGCAAGTTGTGATGAAGATGTATCACCCAGGATCTCCTTTCATTTGCTGCTGTTTGTCTGGGCATGAAGTGGCTGGGGTGGACAAGGGCTGTTTGTATGCCTGTAACTGAAGTGTGGCTGTTTGCTTGGGATCTCTCTCCTATAGGAAGTGTCAGGCTGCTCTGGCTGTTCCCACTAACAGCACCAAGAGCCATCACATGCAGTAGAGAGAAGCATGTAAAGGAAAGGGTACACCAGCTCTGGTAGCTGACAGTGTTCCAAGAGCCTGCTTGAGCTGGGCTCTTCCATCTGCTGGCAGGCTCCTGGCTGGCACCTGCCACCTTGGTGCAGTTGAAACTGAAACATGCTGCTTATATGAAAAAAATGCTTTTTTTCTTCTTCCCCCCAGACATACCATATTGTGGTTTTAAAAGAGCTTAAAGGAAACCATCTAGAGACTTCTAAAAATGAGTGATTGTTTTTCAAAGCTTGCTAAAAATACTGGTATGCAGGAAACCCTGTCAAGGTTATTTTTCAGTAACGTGTATTTACATACCTGGTGTGAAGTGAAAGTTGAAGCAGTGCTTGTTTGGTGCTCTTGGATATGGAAACTTTCGGAAAGGGTTAGGTGCATAATCACATCAGCAGTTGTTGCCTCTTTTGTTCCCTTTTAATGCAGCTGCTAATGGATTCCGGGTTTTTTGTTGGTTTTTTCTTTTAACAAAACATCAGTTAATGTGAGAATTAATATCTGATAATGGGGAGCAAGAAATCTTTGAATGTTAATGGTATTATGTGTGCTCTCTCTACCCTTTTATATTTGCATTCTAATAGGATTGGAATATTTTAATGGAATTAAAAAGTCTGTAAAGAGATTGAGTGTGGGTAAACCCTCAGTGATGCACTTTTGGATGAGAAATTTGGCTTGTTGGAGTATTTCACTGTCAATGTAACAACTGTGTTGATTGCAGAAGGGAAAAAAGCTTTAGTAGTTAGTGGGTTATGTCCTGAGATCCTGTTTCCTAACCATAGAGTGAACTGCCTAAAGTCTTAAGTGATTGAAAAGTAAACAAAAATGTATTTAAAGTAATTGGATTTCAATTAAATATATTTCTGCACTTATTTAAAAGAATCATTGATTTTCAGTGACTGATCGCCACTAAAATGTTGATGTGCAATCAAATGTCTTTACATTAAATTTAACACTTTTTTAAAAGAGGAAAATGCATTATATGCATATTTATGCAATGATACTTAGCATACATTTATTCAGTCTTAATTTTTACATTTAGCTTAGGAAATGCTGAGTGACAGTTCTTATTTAGTAGACTATTAATTCCTTCTTCATGGCTTGTGTCAAGCTAGTTTTAGTAATTGAAGTTCAATTAAAGCTGCGGAGAACTAAAATGAATTTTAGTTAAGAAAAAATGGGAAACATTCTGGATGTGTGTTGGGAAGAGTTTTGCATTTAAAGCTGATATACTGAACAGAAGCAGTTTGCACATGGTGCATGATAGACTATGCAGCTGATAAAGTAGATGAGACCAGGAGGAATTTCTCAGGGTTTTGGAGCAAATGGAGCTCAGCTCTTGCATTGGGTTGTTTTTCAGAGGCTGTAAGAAAGCAAGACTAGTAAGCTTCCCTGCTTTTCAGTGATCAGATGATTTTTCATTTTGAATGTGCTTCTTGAATTGAATTGCCTAGATAAACTGAAATGAGAATATACCCTTTGCCAAGAATTGTCGTCTACCGCTCTCAGGAACTTGTCATTTTATCTCTTCAGAAAGCTCTAGTTCCATGAGCTAGCTCTGTGCTTTCCCCTCTTGTGAGGGAAACATGCTACTTGTGAGCAGGTCTTTGGAGGGTAGGAATTGACGGTGTAATCTTTATATTTTTTTTAAATTTCATTTGCATTGCCTTACAGATAAGGCAACAGCCTACCTGTCTCATGCTGCCATGTTGTGGTTGAAGTGTAGATCAGAAATGATTAGTACACAGTTATAATCCTGGTGGAATGGAGTGACATGTCCAAAGACTAATGCCTCAGATGAGTCAAGACAAGCTGTAGAGTTTCCTGATAGAGTCTGAAAGCACAGAATGAGAGAGGAGGCAAAATGAAGCCTCCTGGTAGTTACTGTGATGACTTTGGACTGGAGCTCAGGGTAGAGGATAGAGCTGCCCTTCTTGCCTCTTCTTTGTACTAAAGCCCTGAAGGCTAAGTGGCCAAGGACTAAGGAGTCATTAGTAGGCTACTGACAGAGGGAAGGATCCAGCAGACTTGGAAGCACGACTCTGCAAACTTCATTTTGATTCCAAACTCTGTGCTATTCCCACGTAACCTAAGCAGCATGTATAGGAAAATGCAAAGAGCAAAAATAAATTCTTACCACAAATATGGTCAGAACTTCTGTTTAGAGTACATATCCCTTGTCACATTTTTTATAATGTCTTTGTGTTTCACTTGTGTTAGCCAAATTTACTTAAAATTAATTCCAAGTTAAAATGTAGGAAAAAATGTCTTTTGTCTGCGCACAGTGTTCAATTCTGTTTAGATATATCCCACATAGTAGATATTTGGCAGATTTTCCTTTGTCACTTAATGTCTTTGAAGAGTAGATGAATTTCTGTCATTTTCTGTTTCTCAGCTTTTCTGAAATCCCTGAATCTGCATGCAAGGGATACGTGGGGGATGCACTTCTCCTGGGCATTGACCTCCTGGGGCAGGCTGATGGAAATGCCGTTCTGGCCTGGTGTCGGTGTTAGGCCATGGAGCTCCCAGTGAGAACAGCCAAACTGAGCCTGGCCTTTGGGCACCAGTCTGCAGCCTCAGACAGTGTGGTACCCTGATTTAACTTCTAGATTAAAGTACAACCTGGGAGAGAAAGGAGTGGCATTTTTTTGTCTTAAATGTCTCTCTCCAATTTGTGTTGAAGTGAATAGTGGATATCCTGGGGTTTGCCAGCTGTGGCTCCCATTCATCACTACGGAGCATTCTGTTTTGGTTTAGGCTTTTTTTTCCTGTATGTTTGTAGGTGTGGTTTTGGTTTAGTTTCTTTTTTGAAGGCACACAGATCTTTAAATCAGAAGTAAAGGTACTTTTGGGGACCTGTGTGAAGACCAGTGTCAAGTTCTGCAATGAGTGTGGGTGAATTACTAATAAAAAGCTATTTAACTGAGACTGGATAGAAACCCCCGAGACATGATTTCAGCTAACTGTGAAAAAACACTTTTAGTCTCTTGGAAAGAAGATAATTTGACTGGAGGATAAGGATTCAAGGCAGAGTTAATATATTTGTTAACTTGTCTGGAATTTTTCTTTGTGGATTTTTTTCCCCTTGCGTTTTCTAAAGCCTCAGAAGCCTCAAAGAGCAGCATGCCATTATGAAAGTGGGGTTTACCTGGAGGGGACTGAATGCTCAGTGTGGCATAGTCACAGAAGAACAGAAGGCCATCCCCATGCAGGAACTGAGTCAGAGGAGCAGGAATGTCATTCTTGTAATACGGTATTGGTTTCTTTTCCCACATTGGAAGAAAAATGTTTAAAAAATCTTCCATAATAATTGACAAAGAACTGAATCAATATTGTTAGCTTTTTCTAACAGCTTGAACATTCATGTATTTCAGACCCTTTCAATAATGCTGGGTGACAAGGTGATGTGGCAATGAGGAAGGCAAATGTGTTTCTGCTGTGAATCCTTCCAAGTAGTAGCAGTGAAGCTGGAAAAACACAAGTTCTTTGTTACAGGGTCTGATAAGACCTCAGCATGGATAGGCCAGGAAATAGCTGTGATCGCTTTTCTGGAGGTGCCTAAAATACTGAGCTGGCTGTTTGCCTTCAGTTTTGATGACTCTTTGTGATGCTCAAGATTTCGGAAGATGTAAGACTACTGAAAAATTTCAGGAGAATTTTCTGTTATTATTGAAAGTATTTTACGCCTTTCCCATTGTGTTGTTTATTGAGTAGTTTAGCTTACTTTTGAAAGTGGAGCCTGGTATATCATTCACTTTGAGGGTTTTCATATAAAAGTGCTTTGCTTTATGAATATAATTTAATCATTTGCAATGAGGAGTGGAAAATGGATGAACAAGCTTCTCTCTGAAAAAGCACATTTGAAATTTCTGAGTAATGATCTGAATGGTCTGAAGTAATTTATTCCCAAGACATATCACTGTTTTGCAGAATATTCAAACTACTGTAATCGAAATTAAACTATGCCCTAAGCATAACGATTATTTTTTTCCCAAAAAAGAAAGCTTTAAATCACATTAAACCAGTATTTTGGAGTGATAGGACTCTGTTAATTGAAGTCAACATCTTGGTTAAAAGTATTCTTTAGTGTTTTTTATTATCTAATAAAAATGTTTAGTTTAATTAGGGTAGGTAAGAAACAATGCTCAGTGTATTGCAATATATTCAGTACAACAAAGAAGTTCCCCTTTCTTTCAATGTTTTTTTTTGCAGAAAATAGTCTCCTTAAGAAATGTTAAGATAATTTTAATCATTGCTCAGAGGTTAGACTTGCAATCTGCATTTTTATAGCTAAATGTTACACAAAACTTTGCATCAAGTAAATGTTCAACACTGTACTTAATAAGGTATTGAAATTCAGCCTTAGAAATGAGGTTTGTGTCAAAATCCATCTAATGAGCAATTATAATATCACTTACAGAAAATACGTTTTGGTTTTACCTTTTGGGTCGTACCTGTTGTGGAAGGACAAGGATATTGGTACTATTGTAATTTTTTGAGTGTTATTTTTTTTCTTATGCATTCTGTTTTAATAGGATGTGTTCATTTATGAATAACAAGGATCAGCGATGGGTAGTAGAAGGGTATTTGTGATGTCTTGTCTGCTTGCGAGCACATTCATGTCTGAGGTGTGCATAACACACGTGTACATACATAGCTGCTACTAACTTTGCAAATACCATTTTGCTCAGTTGAATTCTGAATTTTAACTCTCAGAAAACCTTAAAAGGGTGTTTAATTTTACTGTGGATATTGGACATGATGTCAACATTTAATTTATTTACTAGGAAATTAAGAAACTTATCTATGAAATTATGCTGTGGGCAGCTAATGTTAGGGTAAAAAAATGACTGAAATTTATAACATGTAGATCATTCTTTTAAGGAGTATAATGAGCAAGGCAGCAGTAGGATGTCTGTTATGAACTGATTGCTGAAATGAGTAATTCTTACTGAAGAGTTTTTTGTTATTGCCAGGGATGTGACTATCTCTAGAAATGTTACTTCTAGTTTCATTGTTTTCACAGTAATGGTGCATTACAGTGTCAAGTCAAAATAATTTTTTTCTAGGCCTTCTGTTCTGTTAGTTCATTTAGGAATATATATTTGCGTTTGGAACCACTATGCTGCTTCTAAAGTTCCTGAATATTTCACAATTTTGCCTGTTACTGATCTTCTGAGACAGCATAACTTTATAGGTTTCTTCTTCAGTTGCTGTAAACTTCATAAACTGGTTTGTCTTTAGAAAAAAAGAAAATACAATTCTTCTGCGAGTGACAATGACTTTGTAGTCTTCTATTAATGAGTGTGGTGAAACAATTCATGTGAACTACCCAATTACTAAATACATTCTGAGGATTTTGGTGATATTTCTGTTGCATTTCGATGAAACATCTCTCCCCTCTCCTCATGTTCCTCTGTCTCAAATTTTATGCATAAGAGCATCATGATGTTTAGGAGCTTTCTTTAGAGACATGGTTGCTACAGGTTAAGGTCAGCTGACTTCTGCTACTGAAGCATATAGGGTCATGATGCTTCTGCAAATGAGGTCACTATGTGAAAGGAAAAAACTATTTATTTTCTAGTTTTTTCAAAGGGCTGTGCACACTTTATTATAATGCACTAGAAACTGCCTAGGAATACTGTGTATTGACAGAATTAATAACAAACTAGGAGAGACTGATAGCATTAGTTTATCATTAGGGACAGACCTTTCCTCATCAAGGTGACAACCAGTTTTGTAAGCTTACTTTTGCCCTTCTAGAGCCTGACATATAAACTGTCAGAGACAGGGCAAATAATGCAGTCTCACTAAGCAAGGCATCAGTAGGAATAGGACTCTTGGCAGTTGTAAATACTGAAATGTTTTTCTGCACAGACAGAAACACAGTGTGAGAACTGCACGACGTGTGGCAACATCCCAAGATTTATCAAGCCTGTCTGTACTAATGGAAGTTGTTGTGTGTGCTATGCTGTACAGATGGTTTTACATTTTCTGATGGGTTTTACAATTCAAGTATTTTTTGCGCTGCTTTTTTTTTTCTGCTTCCAAAGTTTCATTGCCTCATCCTGTAATGTCCTCTAAAAAGATCAAAGCTGTTTAAACCAAACAAACAGCTAATTCATATGCTGTCATTGAGTAATTGGGGCCAAAGCAAAAACATATTTTTGCACATGATGCATATTGTCAAATCAATGAGAGAGGGAGAAAATAAAAGTGACTTGGTAGAAGTTGTTCTGGGTTTGTCTCAGGTTTACATCTAAGAAAGCTAAATACACACTCAGGATAGTAGCCAAGGGAAGCAATTACATCTGTTTGGCACTTGTGAGGCCACAGCTGGACTGTTGTATCTAGTTTTGGTCTCCTTTGGTGCAAGAAAGACATTGACATATTTGAAGCCAGCTCAGCACAGGATCACCAGCAAGATCGGGGGTTGAACATGAGACTTGGGGAGAAAGGGTAAGTGACCTTCATAGGATAAGAGAGAGTGTAGAGGAGACTACACCCTACCTTCTGTGAAAGTCCACAGTGAGAAAAGAAGAGGTAATGGACATTAAATGGTCATGAGGAAGATTCTATTAAGATATAAGAGACTTTTTTTTGCGCTACAAGGGTGGTCAAGCACTGAAACAGATGCCCAGAGACTTGTGAAATCGTCATCCTTGGAGATGCACAGAAATTGGTTTGGCTCTGAGCAACCAGAGTCAACTTCAGGTTTAAGCCAAGTGCCAGTATGGCCCTACTTTGAGTGAAAGAGTGGACCGGTGACTTCCAGAGATCCCTTCCAACCTAAATTGTTCTATGGGCCCAACTCATTGAACTGGAATCTGGAAAATATATGAAGGTTGAAGTGCTCAATACAAATTGTTTTTTAACATCGTAAGTCATTGCCTAGAGTATGAAGAGCCATGCAAATTCCTGAAAATTTCAGTTATGCCCTCTGGTCTTAGCTGAAGTGGTATAATGTCTCTTCATCACAATTTACTTTGGTGTACATTTCTGAGGATTTTTCACATGCCTGTGTAATCCAAAGGTTATTTGAAGCCAGCTCAGGACTTGAAAAGCATCTTGAAAGGTACGAGAAGCGGTTGATGCTGGAGAAGTCTGCTGAATGCCAGGCAAGGTGCCTGCTAAAAGTAGGAGTGGGAATGCCTGTGCTGCGGTAGGTACTGGGAGCAGCTTGAGCTCTCCTCATTTGGCTTTCCACCCCGCTGCCTCACTTGACTATGTGTGGCTTGGAGTATCCAGAGTTACTGTGGGTTCTCTCTCAACAAAGATGCTTGTTCTGTCAGGTGGGGTTTTTTGGTGTTGTGTAACTATGCAGTTAATTTAGCATTGAAGTAGTATTCTAAGGTAAGATAATTCATATTATGAGGTTGCTGTAATTCATATTATGAGAGTGAACATTTATTGCTGCTTATTCACAATATAGTAACTAAGATGTCACTTTCATTTCTAAGTACAGACTGTCTTATTTCATGGCACAGTAAATTTTTCCTTTTCAATGACTGATTCCAATAAGTGCATTTGACAAGCATGGTTCTAGTAAATATGCAGTCTTTGGTATTAACTATCTACATTTTTATAATAGTGCCATTTTAAATGGACTCTCCAAAATTAGCTCATCTTCTGTAAAGTCCATATAGGTGAAAGTACTCAGTTTCAAGTTAAGCAGAAAGGAAATAATCACTCTTGCATTCCACAGTCCTTCTTCAATTTTTTTTTCACTTGAATACAGAAAGAATAAAAGCAAAGGGCATTTGTTATCTAGCAAAATTCAGAAGCTATTTCACATGAAAACATAATGAGTGTGACAGGCTACAAATAGCATTGAACATGAATCCTTTACAGAAGAAAGGAGAAATGTCCTTTGGTATATTTACTTCAATCAACCCTAATAAGCCTTGTTTTATGTGTTTTATGCATCCGCCATCATAATTATAAATCCTTGACATTTTAGCACTAGCATTTATATCTGCCAGGGAAGCTACCCGAAGTCAACCCTCAAGGAATGTCTGTATTGTACTATGGATCTCCATAACAGCTCTCAAGTAGTTACTAAGTGGTTTAAAAAATTACATCTCAGTCATGCTTGAAGGGCTCATCAAACTTTGCCACAAATATCAATGTTAAGTACCCAATCAGCTGCATTGTTTGAAGTACAGTCACGTGTGCCCACGGAGGAATAGGTTGGACAGGAAAAAGAATTATATGAGGACTTATCAATCAGGTAATTTTTTTTTTTCATGACCTTTCAAAAACTCCTTTCCCTTCTTCCTTAAAGAGCTGGGTCTTGATCTGGGCCTGGCAGCTGCTAGGCATGCCGCTTCTCTTCCTATTTAATATTTTCTTGGTATTCTTGGAAACTTTTCAGAGCAGAGGCTGCCAGTGTTTGTATGTGTGCAGTAGGATTTTGTTCTTGGCTGCTTTTGGACAGTACCAAAAAAGTCTGAATAACAAGGACAGGAAAAGTGTCAGGTGATCTTTGGGAAGATACTTTGGTGTATGTCGTTTTGGCATGTAGGTAAACAAGATGAGCTAATCACCATAGCTTTCATGTAATATATCTGTAATTTGTTTTCATATGTAGGTGTGAAGGCAGGCTTGCCATATGGTGTGTATATTGGTATTTTTCCTTGACAGCCTTTATTTTAAGTTTAAGGAATTCCAAAGCATACTATTATGCAAGAATACCATTTCAAACATTCATCAGTATATACCAAAAGAATACCTTGAAAGAATGTTGAAGAAATGTTGTAGAGCTCCAGGAAAGTTTTAAATTGAAAATTTAATAACGCTTTCATCCATTTTCAGGTATCCTAATTACCTTAGTTCTGTCTATGTTGCACTGTTACCAGTCTTTCATCTTTTAACCATTTCAACAGGATTCTTTTATAAGTAATACATAAAATCTGATTTTACATTAATTGGTTTGTGGAGTTCTGAAGCAACTTTCACAGTGTCTTTGTGAAGATTTTTTTTTTGGTTCAACATATGGTACACTTTACATTGAGGCAAGAAGACTGACAGTAAAGTCTTCTTGTCCCCTCGTGGGCATAAGTTAAAAGTATAACTCACTGAAGTTCTTATTTTTTAAATTATTTTAAAATGTCATTTTGAACACTGCTGTGTTCTGGTATCAGTGTGTCACATATAGAGACACTGTGTATCTTTGTATCTCTTTGTCATGCATGTGTAGGCATAAATACAAGATGTGGTACTGTGGTGAACATCAGTTTCTGCTGTAGCTTAAGCCATCACTTAGGTCATGAAGCTTGATGAAATAGTCACCGAGCTTTTCATTCACCCCTCCTGATAGCTCTTTGTTAAAATTCCGGTGCTTTCTGTGAAAAGTCATTTACTAATGGACCCAAAAAGGGAGAATTTTTTAGCCACATTATTTCATGAGCAACTGATAACCACTCCCACAGGAGCACTGGCCATCAGAAGTAAAGATATGGTTAAAAAAAGTCTTTTTTCCTAAATGGGCATTTGAAATCGTGGACATAGAGTACCTGAACAGGAAACAAACATGTCTGGAATAACCCCCCAATTTTACTGCCTCCAGTTGTCCCTAGGTGAGAGAAGAATCTAGATAAAGTGAATGTGGAAAAAAAAATTAAGAGGAAAAATTTCCATCCAATGAATGAAAAATTTAATAGAAGT
Source organism: Eulacestoma nigropectus (assembly GCA_013397775.1). Lineage (NCBI taxonomy): Eukaryota > Metazoa > Chordata > Aves > Passeriformes > Eulacestoma > Eulacestoma nigropectus. Next base: position 1,321,444 of record VZTE01000618.1, read on the forward strand.
TGAGTGTTTAATTGCTGTTTGTGTTTTTGAATATATTATTTCAGCTGTTGAAAATTGTATCTTTTCAATCATGTACCAATGCTAGCCTATGACTGAGAACTTCTCTTAGTGATTTTATCCTGACAGTAATTGAAAGCTGATTAATTTAATTGCAAACAAGCTTGTATTTTGCCATTTCTTCCTTAGTATTTCGTGTACATGCCTCGTGTTTGGGGTCAGAAAGGAAGTAGTGTTGTCTATTTTCTAATTCAGTACATAAAAGCTAGTAAAATATACAGGTTTTAACCTTATTAACAATAATCTAGTTGTCAAAAGTGTAGTTTGAAGAGAAATAATTATGAACCCTTTTATATTTAAATGGTGTATAGGGCAGTGTAGAGTCAGCTGTTTCTGACTTAACAAACAAGTGCCTTAAATCACTGCTATTTGTTCAAAGGTGAGGATGTTTTTCTTTAGAATTCTGAAACTGCTTGAAGTTTTTATTGTTTAATTAAGCTTAATTAGCAAGTACTGAAACAAAACTGTTGCAATACTCATTTGGAAGGACTTTTTTTGCTGCCTCTTGTGTGTGTGGCGTCTCTCCCAGTGCCCAGGGAGGCACAGCTGCAGTGTGTGCGCTGAGCACTTCGCTTGACCTTAAGTGAATGAACGTGTTTGGGAATGTAGTCACATAATGGGAACATGATCTTGTTTTACTTTTCTGCAAGCTTTGCAATTGAAATATCAGTAAAGTATTGGAAGAACTGTGCCATAGGGCAGCATACAAAGTTAAAATTTGGCTGTATTACAGTGCCTTGTAATAAGATACCACCAAAAATGCTAATAAAATGGAAGTGTTCATTATTGCTGCCATGTGTTGTGACTGTCAGTATTGGTAGATAGAGTTTAGTAATCAAAAATGATGGATAAGTACTAAATCTTTGTAATTTATTGATTTTCTAGGTAACTGGTAGGATGTTAATAGAGACTGCAATAATAATAATAATGGTTGTAGAACCATTTCACCTATACAGAAACACATAAGTATCTTTCATAATAAATGTTCATGTTCTTTAAATAACCTTTAAAAAAGGAGATGCCTGACTACAGCAAGTGTACAAAATTGGACAACTTACACAGTTTACCAATGTCTACAGTAATATTTTGATGTGTTAAAAAAACCCCGCTCAGCTGACCTATTGAATTCTCAATATTTGTAAATTTTGAACTGGTAAAGAATAAACTAGTGTTGCAAACAGTGGTGTTGTTTTATTGATATGTTTGTAGGGATTTCTTAATGTGTCCTGAAATTCTCTTCAATCAGAAGAATTTGGCAGTCTGTTCCAATTAAAGAATTTTCCATACTGGAAACGAGAAGTCAATTATGAGAATTATTTTTGAGTCGTTAATTTGTATAACCTTAATTGTATTAATTCCCTTTGAAAGGCTGAAGCAGATATTTATAATACTTTGATTGATTAGCAGTGTATTTGTGTTAGAATTGCTACTGATAAGATGCTGCTGCAACTGTGGTCCTGAGGAGTTCTCTCCCAAATAAACATTTTAGAAAACAAATGGCTGTTTATTTCCCTAGGGAGGAAGGGCATCACATCTTTGCTACCTCCACAGGCACTACTGTAGCATCTCCTTTCCACACTCTGTAAAAAGTGGGTGTTTAGATCATGTTACTTAATTACTGATGTGTTCCATACTGTAAAGAAATAGATTTTCCTTTTTTTTTTTTTTAATCTGTCAAAATAGTGCCTGAGTGTAGACTAGGGAACTGTGGATTTCTCTCAGAAGTCACTCACAGAATGTCAGCAGTAAGATGCTTCCTGTTTTCAGGCAGGTGTTGGGCCTATGTGGTCTAGCTCAGGTGGAGTCTTCTCCCTGCTGTTTGCCAGGCTGTATCACAGGTGTTGGCTTGCAACTGTGCCCTGTCTGCTCCGGCTTGGAGTGTGGAAATGAAGTGCTGGTGTGGGCACAATTGGGAAGGGGAGTAGTGTTGTCTTCTCTTCTCATGCCTCTGCTGCAGGAGTTGGGCTGAAGGGAACCAGCGTGTCCCCATCTGCTGAACCTTCTTGGCTGCTGAATGTGAGTGGCAGGTATGTCAAGGTGCAGAGCTGACAGAAACCGACTCGCTTGTAATCCGTCCATACAGGGAGAAGATCTGGGGGCTTTATCTGCACTTGGGCACTGTGATTTCTGCCCTTCAACCTGCCGGAACCCAGATCATTTCTGAGCATTTCTGCCATTTCTGCTGCCAAGGCAGGTGTTTGACTTGTAACCTCAGCTCTTGGGCAGTGTCACCCAGTGCTAGGGCAAGTACATTCGGGACCCTCGGTGACATGAGGATATCGTCGTTGCAATTGAAACTTTATTTTAACCTGGGCCCTCCGCAGGTGGGGTGGGCACCACTGATGCCCTTGGCCTCGTGCAGGGGAGGGCCTTTGAACGGAGGACGCCCTCAGGGGCAGCGCCCACCCAGCCCTGTCCCTACACTGAGGGCCCTTTAGAAGGAGCTGTGGGGACACGGTCGCCGGCCCTGGGGGAAGTGGCAGGTGACCGTGGTGAGGAGCAGGAGCAGGGAAATGGCTGTGGTGTGGCCGTGGTGCAGTCGGCCTCTGGGGGCTGGCAGGTAGGTAAGGCACCATTATCTGTGGGCAGTGTTGGGAGTCTGTGACCTGACTTGCCTCTTAAAATAATTTTATTTCATTTCTGTACAAGATTCATTTGAACTTCAGGGGACTGAGGAAAGGTGAGGTGCTTAAAAGCCACAGTATGCGAGAATGTCTTAATGTACATGAGCCTGTGAGAGAGGCTCTGGTTGCTGCCCTGGTCTCTGCCTGTGACCAGTGGAAAACACTTGCAGAGAGCACACAGAAGTAGGGTAATTATAGCATCAGTTTGTCCTGGTTTGCTCTTCTGGTTTATACTACTATGTGTTCTGGGGGTTTCTGAGACTGAGGCAGTGCTTGTACCTATCCATTTAACAGTTCTTGCTGGTGTTTTCCATCACTTTGTCTAATTTTTTTTTTAACCAGTTCCTACTGTTCACCTCTGCAACATCCTGGGGCAGTAAGCGTAAAATATTCCAAAGTAATAGAGCATTTAATATGTTACGGTGTGAAACCAAGGGGAAACTCAGCTTGGTCTAGTGGAGGAATTCAGTTTTCCCATCAAATCACAACCAAGTTCCATTTATTCCATTCTACATTGTGGATGCTCAAATGAACTTTGCATCTTGCTGTTACCTAAAATGCTTTCAGTGCCACAGTTGTACACAATCTCCAATTTCCTCTTCATTAGTAACAGTCTCTTTCTTAGAAATTAAATTTCCACAGCAAAAGTGAGACTGAGAAAGCAAATCTTTTGGTGTACAATGGTCATGGAACTTACTGAATCAGGATGAACTTCCACAATAGCAGGAATATGAATAGTCATTTTAGAAACAAATGAAAGATACGATAGGACAGGAGTTTGGTTTTGTTTCTTCATCTTGGTACTGGAGAAAATTGCTGTGATCTGTTCATGTCTGGATCTCAGTCAGCCTTTTTGGCTCTATGTAATTTTGGGACATAAATGAATTCAGTGTGAACACTTGGAATGTTATGCAGGAATAAGGTACAAAGAGAGTTGTCCTTGTTACTGGAGTTAATCTTTTCTATATGCTTTGGACAAGTAAAAACCAAATTGTGTATTGTAAAAACTTAGTTGTATGGCCATGGAAAGGAAATAGGCTCCACATGGAAAAAGAGAGCAAGTTCTCTACCTAATTATTTAAAGGGTTTTGTGTGTCTCTGAAATGTGCTTTGGTAAATATGAGCTGACACATTTCTAGCAACCAAATTATAAATGAGTGGAAGACCTGAAAATGTCAGTTTCTTCCTTTTAGAAGCACTTCAGGATTTTTCTTTCCTTTTCCTTCATACATTCGTTTCTTCCCTTGGGCAAATGAGTTTGTTTAAACGTTTGTTTCAGTATACTGTTTTTCATAGGATATAATAGTTGACACTTCTTGGAAGTGTCAGAGGAGATTTGATGTACTAATATTTTTATAAGAGAGCACATATGCATGCCTTAAAATAACACGGAGAGAGATAAAAAGTAGTAAATCAATCCTTTAAACTTGTTTCTGTGTGAATCTTGACATTGCCTAACCAGTTGTGTGTGTTGTGGTATTTTTCACGATTAGCTGGGAAAAACATTGGGATAATCTGAAGGAGTTCAGAAAAAGTAAAATAAATGAGCACCTTAGGCAAAGTGTTTGCCATTTAAATGGCACAAGAACTATGTCGTGTCAGGTGGTGGGGTAGGGAAAACATTTGAACTGCTGCTCTTACCTCCTGTGCTTTTGGAGAGGACTCTGGGGTGCCAAGCATCCTGTTGGGTAAGAACATAATGTCTTCTATTTTGTTTTAATCATATTTTGGTTTGCTTTCCCAGAGCTGTAACATGCTTAACTGTTTTCCTGGAACTTTAATACAATTTACACCCAGCCACATGTGTGTCACTTCTTGATGAGGCTGCATAACCACTGTCTGATCCTTTTATATTAGTAGGGGGCAAAAGGATGATCCTTGTGAAAGGCCAGGTTAGCAGAGGCAAAAAATAAGTATTCTGATGGTTTTTATCATTTTCATGTCCACACTGGTGTGACCTTGGACAGCAGACTTCGCAGCCTGTCGTTGCTTACTCTTGGCCTTCCCGAGTGCCTGAAGTGGTGGAAGAGCCCAGTGACTGAGTTTTCAGAAACAATGTGCCTGGTACATGCAGGGCAGGATGGGAGGAAGGGATAGATGTGTGCTAGGTAGAGAAGTGCTGGGGTATGTGTGCTGTGCTGGACCGAGAAACTTTCATCCTTACAGAGACATGGATTGGACAGCTAGGGAGGCCTCGTGCTCTGTCATTGTGCTGGATGTATCTTGTCCTTGGAATGTAGTTATTATGTTCTTACAAATAAAACATGCATCTGCTCACTCAGTGCAGCTTCTGTGGTTGTGTTACCTTTGTGCAGCATGTCAGTCAGTAGCACTAAAATTTTTTAGACTAATAACACCCTCTACCCCCAATAATAAAATGCTGCAGTTTTAAACATGTTCATCTCTTAAGTGTTTTGAAATAATGTAAAATACTCACTAATGGTAGCATGCTAACTCTGAGAAGTGTGTGTCAGCACAGGGCAGCGCTGAAGCATATACTTAAGTCATATTGAAGTCAATGTATCTAAACACAAATGTGCATGCTCTCTGAATCTGTGTGTTTGTTATTAGCTGTTCTGAAATAAGATCATTATTTTTGTACTTTAAAGAAGTATAAGTTTTATTTAAAAAAAAAAGTTTGGAAATACTTTAAATATACAAACTGCATTATCTTTTGTTTTGATAGCTGATTGCTGTTTATGACGAACAAGAAACTCCCCGTAAGACTGATGGCACCAATGGCAATTTGACAGACAGAAATAGCCCAGACTCCTTTGAGACGGAGGTAGCAACTCAGCTGGCTGCCTTTCAGCCCATTGGTGAGATTGAAGTGACTCCTTCTGCCCTAAAACTGGGTATGTATATCTTGTATGGTTTCTTTCTTTCCTTTTTCTTTTTCTGTGTATGTCTGTAATCTGATTTCATATATTTAAAGATTTCTTTTTTTTTTTAGCATCCCATTGTTTGCCTTGCAGTTCAATGAGAGCCCTTGAGGGGATGCCATATGGGGAGTGTCTGAGGTCCCTTGCTCTGTTCAGCCTGGAGAAGGGGAGACTGAGGGAGACCTCATTGCGGTCTAAAGCTCTCTTTGAGGGGACATGGAGGGCTGGACACCAGTCTCTCTGGTGACCAGTGACAGGACCTAAGGGAATGACATGAATTTAAGTCAGGGGAGGTTTAGTTTGGATAATAAAAAACAGTTCTTCACCCAGAGGGTGGTTGGGAACTGCAACAGGTTCCCCAGCACCAAGCCTGACAGAATTGAAGAAGCATTTGGGCAACCCTCTTTGGCACATGGTGTGACTCTTGGGGATGTCCTGTGCAGGGCCAGGAGTTGCTGACAATCCATCATAGTGTTCTGAGGGCACACAAGATAAAACCTTTGCTAAGTATTTTCAAGTAACACAGTCATTGAAAAAAAAACCAGCTTTTTTTTTAGGAACCTGGGTTCAGTGAGTGTAAAACTGCTGGGTACAAATACTTTTACTAGTTATCTGAGCTAGTGCCCTGTTTTGGGTGTGGGAGGTGGCAAGGGGGATATGCTGGTTGCAAACAGTTCAGCTCTTTGCCTTTGAAGAAGTTGCACAACTGGGTCTGTTTGCCTTTCTGACTTTCAAGTGAGCAGGCTGTGATTAGGAAAGGCTGCTGCTTAATTCCCTCTTACATCAGAAGGTACTACATGAACTGCTGCAACTCTAGTGCCTTGTGTTGTTTAAGTGTGCCTGGATGGCCAGGAGTTCAGACTGGTTTCCAATTATAAAGAGCTGGAGTCTTGTATGTTGCACACAAAGCAGTCTGAAATACTTCCTTGGATTGAGAGTAGGCTGAGCTGTCACCTAAGTACTAGATACAGAAGCTTTCAGAACCAGATTGAAGGCGAATGCTCTGTCTGCCTGTAAAGCAAATGAGTAATGCTCAGGAGAGCTTGCTCTGCATCGCACCAGAGCCCAGCGCCCGGCTCGCCCCGTGTTCCCAAGAGCTGCTGGCAGTCTCCACATGCTGTGCAATAAAATCTGAGAGTATCTGAGGGGAAGGATAGAAGTACTGTCTCTAGTTGTGCTTCTCTCATGGAGTAGTCTAATTACAACTTCAGGAATGGAATGTTCACCTGTCTATTTTAATTGTATTTTTAAAGGAAAAGGCTAATTAACAAAAGCAGTGAGCTAAAATAAAATTTCAGCTAAAGTTCACTAGATGAAGCTGTGTAACTTAACTTTTAACAGAAGTCTGTGCTCATTTTTGTGCCTGCTGTAGAAAATACTACATGAGGATTTTTAGAGTAAAAACAACTCTAAATTAGAAATGAGAAAGCTGCATGAGAATTTTTAGAGTAAAATTTGTGTTGGTGGATCATATCTGGTTTTTTCTATATTCTGGAATAGAAAAATCTTTTTCCATATTTAACGACACACAGAAATGTCTCATAACTAAAAATCTTGAGACAAGACTTATTATTGACATAACTTGTATGTATTTGTCTGTGTTTCTTGGTAAACGTGAGATATGGAATAGCTTGTAGCTCAAGGTTCAGTGGTTAAAAGTTTTGCCACTTCATTTATTGCATATTTTTAAACTCCACTGTTACCAGATTTTAGCATGTTTCAGAAAGTAGCGATTGTTCTCCAAATACCTCTGAGCACTATTTTAAAAAAAAAAGTGTTTTGTCTAGCATACTGTTGTTATGTAAGTTGAGGGTTGAAGAGAGGAGTACTTCAGTCTCACACAATTTTATGTAAAGCAGTTAAGTGCTCAAGCTCTTGAGCTCATCAGTAAGATACCACATAGTTAATTTCCTAGTATTTATGAAATCCTACTCTAGAGCGTAAAGGAGATGAAATACAATGTGGGAAGAGCAATCAGGGTTCTATTTTGTTTTCAGTGCAATACTAACATATTTGAAGTTAAAATGGTGCTTGCTTCTTAAAAGAAGAGATCGTAAATGTAGTGGGTTTATCTCATCAGTTCTGTTTCAAATTGGTTTCTTTTACAAGGTAAATGAAAGTTTTTCTACCTGTTAGTCCTGTAGCTCAGTTTGTACTCTGAAATGTAATTGTTTTCTCCTCTGGATTTTACATCATGGTTTGCAATTCTTTGGAATTAATTTTTGCCTTTGTCTTTCGTGTACAAGTCCCTGGTCCTTAAATTATGTGGCTATTTCCATTAGAGGCAAATTGAAAAGTAAATGAAGAAATAGAAGGACAATTTGGTTGCATCAATATCACTGATGCATGAACCACAGTAGTCTGGCTTCCTGTCTAATTACTGAATTGACTCCCACTTGCTAGCAGAAATAAATAATATTAATTTATAAAGTTGTCCTTATTTTGGGAGCAAGGATGTGATTGAATATATATGAAGGAAAAAAGCATTGCTTTCCATGGTAGAGCTGTGCTTCAAGAACTGTCATGTGCTTACCTTTCCGAGTATTTTTCCAGAATGTTTTTAGGAAGGAAATGTGGGGAATTCATTGTTATATGAATTGTCAGGTTGTGGAACAATTTTTCCTGTTAATTTCTGTTGGATGTTTTATATTTTATGAAATCAGATCCATTGTTTTATGTAGAAACAATGTCTAGCTAATGATCTGCTTGTGGAATACTTAGTGCTTGGTGCTTAATAAGCACGTGAAACTAAACACTGCTCTTGTCAGACGTGAGAGAATTGGCACTGGCTTAGAAAAGACACGAGATACTGCCTTAAAACATTTCTGTCTTTTATAAATTGTATATTTGATCTAGTTAAGTGAATTGTGTGTTATACCCAATCTTAAAGCTCTTAGTGTTCAGATAGAGATGGCAACAATTTTTTTATTTTTTGGTATTTTTATTGTATATTTAAAATATCTTGTAATATATTTTTATTTATAATTTATTGTGTGTATTGTATACACACGTCTTTGAGGGTGTTTTTCTGGTTGGTATTCTAGAATATTGATGAGCTTGGCTGTCTGAAATAATAGATTTTCCATGATGTAGTTGGTTACCCTTTATTTTTCCCTTTATCACCTGTAACTCTGAAAGTGAGCCAGAATAAAAACAATCTTGTATTTCACTCAAAAGCTAAAATAACATTATATTTTACATTGCTTTCACATATTGACAAAGTTTTAGAGCAAAAAAGTAAGTTTAATTAACTTGATATCAAATTACTTTGTTAGTATATATCTCCTTAAAACAGTTCAGGAAATTATTCAGCTATTTGTTTTCTTTACCCTGAAATAAACACTACCCTACTTTTAAAGCTAACTCTGTTCTCAAACAGGTGCAATTGTGGGTTCTTATATTTAATTTCAGAAAAACTCAGGAAGACTTCACGTGTTCGTGGACGTGGTTATCTTCTGTGTCCATAACATGAGGTGAGGTGCAAAGAGAATAAAGTGCCTCCCTCCTTGCCCCACATCACTGGATTATCAGGTGCTGTTGCTGACAGTGTCTTTTAATAGTGAAAAATCAAAAATTCAAATCTGACAGAATCTGTGCTCGGGTAAAGAAAACATTTCGTGCTACAATACAAATGGTAGTAAGACACCTGCTAAGACATATTACAAAATTTAGAGAAGCACACAACTGTTTAATGTGTTCAGGCAGCTGTTTGAAACAGGGAAGAAATTGATCTACTGATTTTGTTATTTTTGTGGATATGAGAGCATTGAGACACAGTTGCTAAGATGGCAGCAGAGCTTGTCTTGTATAACTCTTTCTTGTGAGCAGAATTTCCCAGAGCACAATAATGATGTGGCCATGACAACAGTTTTCAAAGAATGATACAGGCAACTAAATGCTGAAATAGCTGATGTACATTTGAAAAATTTATTGGAAGTAACCTTCAACATCTCTAACCCCAAATACCACTGTAAATTCTTCATTCTTTTTTTTTGTGCCCTGTTTCCTAGTTATAAAACTGTGTATAGATAAAACCCTGCAATGAACAGTGAAATCACAGTATGTTGAATACTTTGTTAGCTACATGGCTTCAGCCCATGGTGAGTGTAAGGTAGCATATATCCCAGGAAAAAAGTTTATGACCCTCATAAACCATCTTGTAACTTTCTGTGCACCTGTAAGCGTGCCAGTCACCCTCCTGTTTTCCTTTTGCACCTAATAGTTTTCTGTTGTTTTCTAGTGGTTTTCCCCACATGGTATTCGTGGAACAGGAAAGGGGGAGTTATTTTCATTATGTCAATTTGTTTTTTCCTTTTCAGTCCATATGGGCAGGAAGGAGAGGGCACTAATTTATTTATGGAGGATCCGTTTTAAGGATAAGTCACTCTGAGCTGGAAATGCCATCATGACTGGCTCAGTGTTTTGTTTGCTTCATTTGGTAGATTATGGTTGGGTACACACAAACTTAGCTGTTGCTTTTCTCTTGCTCATCTAGTAGTCAGGTTTTTGCCTGGCAGAAGACAAGCTGTATTCAGAGATATTTGTTGCTTTTGAATACTCAGGTAGGGAAAAAAGTAAGGTATAAAGTAGGCATCTCCATGATATTGGTTTTTCTGTCTGTTGTTTTATTTACTCTTTTTCCCTTTAGTTGGGAATTGGTTTGAAGAATCCTGAAGCGGTTTCCAAGTATGGTCTGGAAGCACAGACAATTAGATTACTTTGTTGGCTATTACAATGAAATTAGGCTCTTAATGGATTGACACCTTTATTAGTGTAAAGTAGTAACTTCATTTAAACTTTAGATTAGATAAAAGAAATAATTCCTTGTAACAGTTATTGATAGCAGGTTAAAAAATTCTCCTGTAAACTACAGGAATTTACTCCTCCCTTTGGAAATTTTCACTGTTCAGTTGTTTTCCCATTGGAAGGTCTTTGGTATTTCAAATGTTGCATGACTTTGTTTTATAGCAAATCTCGAGATTTTCTCCTTTTGTATGTACATGTCCCCACATCTGATCAGTGTTCTAGGCAAGTGCAAGACTTAGGTGCAAATAATGGTTGGAACGAGTGATTATGGTCTCTCTCCTAAAATAAGATTACGAATGGTACTGGTAGTTGGAGGTCAAGCTACCTGCAGGCACTTGTGCTTTTGAGCAGTCAGTTCTTTTGATTCTGGACATTTTATGTGTTGTCTTCTCAGTGAACATTTTTTCCCTGAAAGCAGAGATTGCTGGGAATGCTTCAACCCTCAGAAGGTCTAGTTAGTACAGGATAATAAGAGTAGTAGCCTAGAAGGTTTTGATTTTCCATTTTGATGCCATTGCTAGTGTTCTGGCCATGTCTTTTTGACATTTGGGAAAGGTTACTTTGTACTCTTACAGAATTTCCTTGAAGGTGCTTCTGACAGAAAATATACTCAATTAGTTTAATGTAATGTGGTTTGGGGGTTTTTCTAGTTTAAATTGTACTTCATGGGATTGTTTAAAACACTTATTTCCTTTGATTGGCCATACGTGTTTGGGTTGCTAAGTCAGTCAGCAGAGGTGCTTTCATTGGCAGTGTCTTAGAAGTCAAAGGGAATTGAAGGGAAGGTTTCTTCCAGGAGTTTTTGGAAGTTTCTGTCTTGCTAGGCCTGACAGGGATTAAATTGTTACCTCCAGGGTACGGATGTTGACAATTTCTGTGTAACTTCAGAGCTCAGAAAGAATTTCTTTTCTTTCTCATCCTCTTTGAAGTGGAAGCATTGTAAATAGGCTTGGGGGCATTTTAAACAACATATATTTGATTAGCCCTCTTTCAAGTTAGTTTTGAGATAGTACAGATACGCACACTGTGTTTTTAAATACAGAGGAAACCACATTATTATGTATTCTTAAAATTTATGAAAACCTACGATGTGAAACTATTAGTCTGACAAACCAAACGTTGCTAATGCCTTGTATATCACATACAAGAGTAAGTAGGAAAGACACTTTCCTGCATAAAAGCCATCCTTTTCTTCTTCATCTTGCAACGTCAGTTTATCGGCTGAGCACTCTGATGTTTGTCAGTACATGGAGTGTACTGCATTCAAGTAACAATTCTCTCCCGTAGGATTCTGGAAAAACTAACATTTTGAAATTGGTACATTTCAAAAGAAATGCATTATAGAAGAATATGCTGTTTTCTGTGGTTTGAAGGAATACTGCTGATTTCCTTAAGGAAATATGGCTGTGTTCTCTTTCACTGCACTGGAGGGCTCCTCTCAGTAATGATATCAAGTGTTGTTCTCTGCTGTTTGCCATAGGTGTTGTGAGGATGACACTGTATTTGATAGATTTTTCTCCTCTGTGGCATCCAGTGTAATCTGCTTTAAAAGAATTGTGATGATCAATTCAAGTCTACTTGCATTTCTAAAACAAATGGTTTCTGTTCTGAGGCAAGCTAAAGGTTTGAAGATAACTTTTCATTTCAGTCAGAGGAAAAGTCTGGTATTTTTTGACCTCATGACTTCAAGCTTGGTCTTATTTAGTTGTCCTTGATTCATGGAAATGAGTTTTGCTTTATCTTTGTATTGCAGCAGAAGAATACAGAAATATTTTCTGTAAAGATGTATATAAAATTTCCATGTGTTTCTCTGTCTTTGAGCTGCCTGTTTACAAAACAAGCCAGTCTTTCCTTCCTTTCACTGCATCCAGGAATTTAGTGCTAGGGTAGGTACTAAATTTATGTGCATAGCTGGTTACCAAAGAATCTCTTCTTTTTTAATAGCCCTTCTATCTCTGATTTCCCCAAAGATTGTTTCTCATCAATTATTCTGCCTGTCTCTATTCCCTTTGCACTTGGTTTAATACGCCTTACTTTGGAGTAAGAGGGGTATCTTCATGAAAATATGTTAAGTAGAGAAAAATATTTTTCCATCACAAGTTAGACACTTTTCTGCAGTAGCTCTCTAGCTGAGATGTTGATTTCCAGCCTTTTATTGCCTCGGGGAAGGTTTTGGGGAGGGTCATGAAGGGGACTTAAAATGATGGAATAAATTCCATTATGAAAGTCAACGGTGCTTTTTGACACACATTGTTTGATGTCAGTGATTTTACTTAGATTTTGTCTACGTTACAGATTTTGTGATGTTGCTGGTTTTGTTAGTATTTTTATATTATGATGCATAGCTGGTTTCAGAGGTAGTATCTTTTAAAAAGAAACAGACCAACCCACTTAGCTAAATTTTGCAGCTGGAGGTTTTGAAAGGCTGTAGTATGATATCATACTGCAAAACTGCAGTGCAGTCTCTGTCAGTACCCTCTAGTGTTGGGTAAGACAGAGGAGAGTGTGTCTGTTTGTAATTCCCTACAGTACCCCTGGTGTATTAGCTCTGAGGCAATAATGGCAAAATGTGTATTTCAGGTAGAAAATGAGCCTGCTAAGCCTGGCTGATTGATAGTTTGAAATTGTTCAAGTTAAAACGATTGGGATTTCAGCTAAAGGTCTCAAGGTAGTAGATCACCTTTTTTCCTTGAGAAATCAAACTAATCCAGTTTTTATGCTTTTTTCTGCATGGTTTATTCACTAATGATTGTTTACTGTTGTCTTCCATATGAACATATTCCCATACACAGGTGAACACATCTTTATGAAAGTCATCATTAAAGGAGTTACAAATAATCATTGAGCCATTCAGTTTACCCATTGGTATGAAGTTCTTTCTCACTGCTATTTCATTTACCCTTTCAAGAGCTTTAGTTGATAGTTCATTTTTTGTCTCTTTTCTTTCAAGTGCCACTTCAGATTGTGATTTTCTCACAATAGATATCTAGAATATCAGCCAATCAAAATGTACAGTTGTGTATTCACTTATTGCACCTGAACATAGTTGGCAAAAGGTGCACCTCCCTCCCAATCCGTTGCACAATTTTCCCATAGACACACTGGCTGTGGATTTATGTTTTGCTGTCTTCGTAAATCATTACTTCATTAGAGGGAGGTCTGTTTACTGTAGACACTGAGTAAAAGAAGGAAACAGTATGTTCACTGGATAGGTGAATCCTGCCGAGTATTTTGATCATCTCTTCTTAACCGTCCCACAAAAAGGGACAAGTAACACTCTGTGATTGAGTCCTTTTTTAAGTTTCCTCTAGCAATAATAATCTTAGCATTTTAACTATTAAGACAGATCAATAAGAAGTTATTACTCAAGTTCCTCACCATGTGAAGACTCGAGTATCAGATACAACTATTGTTCAGCAAGTTGCAAAGCAAAGCAACTCTAAGCTGATTTTCTCATTAAGCATTCAACTAAATCATAAAATTTGATGTAACACACCAAAAATTGATGAGTTGTAATAGGATTAGACCAATTCACAGGAGGTAGCTCATCAGTGTGTTGAAATATGGCTGTCTAGATGCCACACAGATTTGGAAATATTTCAAAGGTTATTTTTTGCAAGCTGGTAGGACACAACACTCTTAGGCTTTCTCCCTGAGTCTTTGCTACGACTGTTAGGTTCAGGATACTGGGTGAGGTGGACCCAGTATAGCTGCTCTTATGTTCTTATTCCTTACAACTTCACAGAAAGTTTCAGATTCAGGAGGTTTCCCTATTTTATCTTCTAAAATTGTCAGGAACAAATTTGAAATTTAAGACTAAAACTAGTTTACCATGACCAGGATAGAAAATAATAACATCTACAAGAGTAAGACATCTCTTTTTATGGAAACATCAAAACAGAAAAGGTTTTTAATTTAAAATAGATATGTAAAACACAGGTCGTATTTAATTATTACAGAAATGTATACTAATGCTGTAACTTGTGACTATCCTTTAAAATACCATTAAAATACTCAAAAAGATTACTTTGCAACTCTACTGCTTGCAATAAAATGCTGCCAAAGTGATATTCAGGCTGTACAGTTTAGCTGCCAAAGTTTTAAAGAAAATTAAATCATTGAACCGTGGAAAAGTGACTGCATAAGCACCTGTAACTGATGTTAGCTGAAGTGCTAAACCAGCTTTTGGCAGCATGGCCTCTTTTGCAGGTGCACAGAATATTTTCTTTGTGTCAGTTTATTCAACTAGTACAGTTCATTAAGTATTTCATTTGAAGTTGAGAAATGGGCTGGGAATTGAAATAGAAGAAATACTTATTTTCACCTTTCCATCTGTGAATGAAAATAAGGTGCGAGAGTCTAAGATCTGTTAGTTTTAAAATCGTATAGGATATATTACCCTAAAATGATTTATTTAAATTCGGTAACTACAGGTAATATGCTGCTTAGAAACCTGATGTGTTTAATAAGATGAATACTTCTTGCTGTGTTCAGCAAGCTGGATGACTAAGACAACTTGTATTTTAAGTATATCTGGAGTTCAGTTTCTTTTGACATCTGAATGCCATTTGAAGGATATTAAACTTAAAAAAATAACCAACCGAAGCAAAAACCCAAACAAAACCCCAA
>VZTE01000618.1:1336767-1366961 GCA_013397775.1 Eulacestoma nigropectus
GTGGTGGGTGCTGTTCGCAGCGGGAGGGTCTGCAAGATCACTCAAAGGGCTCGCAAACTCACTGATGTCAAAGGCGCAGGAGAAGGCGAAGAGGCAGGGACGGACTCTCCGTGAGGTTACAGGAACAGGTTTATGGGAGCCAAGGAAGAGGGGCACGAAGAGCCCCGAACAGGGGTGACATAGGGTTTTCTACCTCTGCTGGTAAGGGCGGAGAATAGTCAGGGGACAAATCACAAACAGGCAAATGGGAGGTACAAAGGCGGGGAAACATACACTGAACCAATAGGGAGTATAGGAGGTGGGGAGAAAAACTTGGGCACCAATGGGGCATTGAGGAGCTTAGAACATTCGAGAAAATAACTATGTATGGCGGAGAAGGGAGGAGAGGCAGTGGGCCAACCAGGAAAGGGAAATTACCATACAGCCACCGGGGCTGATGGTTTGTTACCATCACTTTAAGGGTTTTGGCCCCTTGCGTGGTCCCACCAACGAACCTGTTTGGGTCGGCGGGCTTGGTCCTCACCAGTCAGCACTGTATGGTGCTGCCACACCGCAACAGTACATCAGTCACTAGATGGATGATAGTGTGATTCCTGAAGGTGCTTCACTTGTACAAGAATGAGAGAAAGCCTGGCGCGTATTGGAAAGCACTGATTCTTTTTTGTAAAGCCAACATATTTTCGCAAAACTCCTGAGCAGTCTGCCCAGCAAGGGAAGGAGTTGCACATTTTGCTTGTGTTTGAGTAGGGGAAAAAAAAAAATCACAACTGCCTGTTGTGAGCTGATTAATCCTTGCTCCAGGATTCTGCTGTAGCTCCTTCCCATCTACCCAATCTCTTCCGTGTGGTACCTGTAGCCAGGACCCTTTGGATCAAAGTATTCCCTGGACTCCGATAAGTCTGTGTGCTCCCTGTCTGTCTGATGAGGAGCTGAAAATAGGAGCACTGTGTTGATAGAGGTGGAAAGATCCTGAAATTACTCTGTATCAGGCATGTGTTACAACCTTAAGTGCAAGGAAAGAGTACAGTTAAGATCCAAACTCAAGTACTGTCCTTCATCTGGAAAGTCTTTTGAGAAAAATGTTCAAATGGGAAGAAAGTGCCAGCATTATTTGTACATCCTCTGTAGATGGATACGTGTCCTAGTGCCTTGAGAAATGATTAACTTCTTATCATATAGATGTGGATTTTGATCCTGAAAACAGGATTTTTATGATTGAAATAATGTGTGTAGGTGGTTCTTACATGTCCATCTCTGAAACTGCAAAAGCTGTAAACGTAAATGTTCCATAGATTCTT
Source organism: Eulacestoma nigropectus (assembly GCA_013397775.1). Taxonomy (NCBI): domain Eukaryota; kingdom Metazoa; phylum Chordata; class Aves; order Passeriformes; genus Eulacestoma; species Eulacestoma nigropectus. The sequence goes on from VZTE01000618.1 coordinate 1,338,066, forward strand.
CATTAGGCCCTTTTAACATCAAAGACATTTCATTCTGATCATAAAAACCCAGAGAACAGTTCTTGTGCTTCATAACTGAAACCTGACCTTATAGCATATGCAGCCAGAGAAAATAATTCTTTTGAAATAACTGGCACTGAAAAATACCACCCCAAAACAATATCTGTTTAAAGCCACTACTGAGTTTTGCTTGTAGGCCATTGCTTTTATTTTTCCTTGTAAGAACAATTACACCTCATTTGGAGGGATAGGGAAGTACTTTGTTCTGTGCTGGGTTGATATGTAAAAGACAGCACTTGCTGAAACTGGTTTTTCACCTCTTTGTAGATTTAAGTCAACTGTCTTAACTGTAACACCATCCGAGTTCATTGATCTTCTGTCCATGGGAATTTAAGAAGTGCCCTATGCACTTTAAGGAGGACAGATAGCTATAGATTTGAAATTGTATTGGTAGGTGCTATTATGAGAATTTGAGTTAACTTTAAACATAGAAGTCACATCATCATAGCACTGCATACTTAAAAAAATAAAAGAAGCTGTACAATACTATCACAGGGTAGAACATACAAGCTACTGTGAGCTACATTTGAAGTACATGGCAGAACCATTACATGATGCCTCAGGTGGTGGTAAGCAATATATCTGAGGGTGACCAATTTTACACACACTGATTGCTTTGTGCTCTCAAAAAGTGCTGACTAGAAGAACTGTCTGTATGCCTGTTAACATGAAAATTGTCTGCTAAAAAGAAGACAAATAGGCACATATATTAATCTTTTATGTATTTAAATATAAATTAAAATCTTGCTTGTAACTTTGTTTCTAGGGCCTGACCCATTTCACGAGAAGATCAGTTTAAAAGCAATTTTGGCTTCTCAATATAAATAGTAGTTGTTTATTTTGTGTCTGTTCAGAGCTCTTCTAGCCAAGAATTGTCCATGCTGAAGTGCAATTTTATACTTGTGTGTGTATGCATATAGCATTTAGTTGTTTGTTTTCAACTGACTTGAAATATTGTGATTTCCTCAGAAGGACCTCTGAAAAAATATTTGGATGCATCTGCAGGTAAGAAAATAATTTGTCTGTCTGTCCAGGCAGGTGTAATTTGGAAGCAGGCAGCAGAGTAATTGACATTGGTATGGCCTTCAGCAGCTGACAGTTTGATACACACTTGATAGACAGCTCTTTCCCCATCGTAGTCAGCATTTTTTTATTCAGGAGCAGAATTTTAAATTGCGACTTTAACTGCGTAGGTGATGTTGTAAATCTCTTTCTACCCCCTTATGGTATACTGTCCAAGTGTGTCTTTAGTTCTGCTCTAGAATAATTCTTCCCGTTACCTAGAAAAGCAAACCAACCAAGCAATCTCACAGTATGTTGGTTGTCAGTGATGCAGTAGCACAACAATACACATGTGCAAGTGTTTCCTGTGTTCTTTGGTTTGTCAGCTTACCTAAATGTCGTCTGAGAGTACTTGCATCCAAAGCAATTCTAAAATCAAGTTTTAGAACATAATTTGACTGCATTACAGATAGCCCAGCCTGCCAAAAATTCTCATAGGTGATAAAGTCTGTTTGTCTTCAGCATTTTTTGGCAACCTACAACCTATATCTCAAAGAATTAAGGGATTTCAGGCTGGAGGTGGGCTGTGCTTTCCTGAGCAAAGAGAGATTAGAGCAAAAGAGTGAAATTAAGGAAGGATAGGAATAATTTTTTTTTTTGTGATATTGGTCATCTTGAGTGGTACTCAACTGTTTAAATGTAGGCCTGAAATCTGATGCCAGAACTCAGAGCCTGGAAACCCTGTAGAGCTTAGGGGGACCCCAGCAGGGGCAGCTGGAGCTCCAAAGTTCCCCTGACCGTGTTCAGGTCCAGACCTTGCATTATTTACCTGCAGTTGCACAGTATTCTTGAATACATCACTTCTAGTTCATCAGGCCCCTCCTAGCCTCAGGTGCTGATTTTTGAACTGCCAGAAGGCTTCAGTGAGGCAGAGCACACTCCTGTTCATGGTATGTGTTAATGTCTGTGTACAGCTTTTTGGTGACATTTAAAGAACTAGCAAAACAAACTAAGACAATCTGATTACATCTGGTATGGAGATGTTTCTCTTGCTATTGTGTCGATGAAAGTTTTCAGTTTTTAATTGTACACAACTGGCAGAGCGCTCTCTTCTGGTTTTTTTTTTCTTTCCTAATGCAACCAATTTAAATCTAAGTGTGGTTTCTACCATATGCTTGTTTCAACCATATTTGCAGTTAAAAAAAATATTTCCAAAACATAAGAGTTCAGGGAAAATACACTGTTAACCATGAGTCTGTGTAGATAGTAACTTTTGAGAGTAATGCTAGCAAAAAGAAAAGATTGCTCTACATTGGTTGAAAATAAGTGATAGACTTTAAGCAAGGAAAACTGCCAGACTTTTTCCTCATCAGCTTTATCTAAGAGTGTGAATAAGGCTGACACGTGCTTAGAAAGTGCTGTGGTACCATAATAAAAGGTACTCTGCAAATTTTTAAAGAGGGGGAAGTACCCCTTGAAGTGATTGAGGTTAAAGGCTGTCATTATGAAAAAAAATTTTGGGCATGTGTTTCAATTTTTGTTGTCTGAAAATTCCTGATGCAGTTCTGCAAGATGAGGATAACTATTTTTTAAAACTGAGTTCCTAAGTTTAAAATGCAAAGTGCTACTCTGGCACAGAATAGTAGTGCTTATTAAAAATCATGTTTCTATGATCAACTTGGTATGCAGGAAGGAGTTTCTCATTCAGGGAAAGATGGATTTTGTGTTTGAGCTTACATTGGTTGTTATAAATGTTCAGCACAAATGTAAGAGCGTGAGTAGAATAACATGGAAACACAGCATGACTAAAGGAAAGCTGTAAGGAAAAAGGCAGCGTTCCATTTCCTGACAGAAGAAAACGGATGACAGAATCTCTTAAGGAAATGCGTGTAATTTTCTACAGCACGTCTGTAATAAACAGTATTGCTGATGGTTGAGGAAGATGGGGATGAACGAATTCAAGGTATGTATGGATAGTGGACGTGGTCCAGCTCCTGAGTCAGATTGAGGCCGGGGCCGTAGGATGTGGGGAGGTTTCTCTCTTTGGGAATGCAAGGGAGCATGCATACTTTCAGGAGACCTGAGTGTGCAGTACAGAAGAGGCAGGAAAAGGCTGGAAAAAGAAAGGAGCCCGTGGGAGAGGTGCAGGCTGGAGTGCATCGAGTGGCATGGAATGTGTTCTTACGGCAGGGAACAGCCCGAGCCACAGAGGAGATGAGGGGAGATGGGGCAGAGTTTGTTAGCTCAGGGAGATGCTGAGAATTGCTGTCTCGTGAAAGGGAATAAGGGGCTCTCCTGCAAAGGAGGGGCAGTACAGCTTCTTCTCAACTCTTTCATTTAGTCATCCTGTTTGCTGTATATTTTCTCCTATTGGAAAGCACATTTTAATTCAGTTTGTCTTTGTCTAATAAAAGGTTCATTTTGTGTTTTTGTGGTGTGCACATTTAAAACAATAAGGGCCAGAGGCACTGTTTTGTATAATTTTAGCTAAAGACTACAGCTGACTTGTTTCACGGAGATGTTATGATGTGTGATATTTCTGTACAAGAAATTATGTTACATGTCTGTAAATACATTTAAAAAATGAAGAAAATAGACTCTGTTTTTCTCTTCAAGTAAAAAAATGATCTGTAGGACCCTAAAATTTACAACATACTGGGAGAAAAGAGAAAGCATAGTACAATAGCTAAAATGTACTGCAAGTAGGGAAGCATTCCAGAGGAGCACCATAAATTTCATTGCTTCATGGCAATAAGCAAAAATTTGCAGGAATAAAAAGAAAGAAAATAGCTGCAAGGCCATCTTGCCAAACTGGAAAACAGTATTCTGTATAATCCTGCTGCTCCTGCACACTTCAGTTTCAGAGGTTAGACAGTTGTAAATTCTGCTTCAGTTTCTCTGGAAAACACTGACAAAAAGCAAGTGAAAGGACATCTTCAGAACTGAGGATGGGGAATGTAATAAAAAGCAGTATCTTGAAACAGTCAACAGAGAGCAGACAGAAGTGCTGAAGTGGTGTGGTATAGGAGACATCTCTTTTCACCTGCTGTGTAGCTGCTGGAAGGCTTTGGAAGAAGCAGGGGTCTTGCCTCCCAGCAGTCACAGTGTTGGGAGCCTTCGTCTTTCTCTAAGCCAGAGGAATGAGAAAGAAATGAGGAGGTGGTTGTAGAAGACAGCTCAAGAAAAAAGAAGTCTAATTTCAGGATGTTGGCTTTGGGAGAAGGATGAGCTTGATATAAGTGATCTTTTTGTGTGGGGTCACTCATCCCTCTCGCTTCCCATCTTTGACCTCTTAAGTTGACTGTGAGGAATTTTTTATACCGTCTTTGAGTTACTGCAGATTTCTCACTGTCGAAAAAGGAGGACAGAAACAAGGAAAGGGGCTGGGATGATGGCTTTGAAGAATGTAAGGAACAGTATGCTCACCGAATTGTGCAAGTTTTACAAATAAGAGTACCAGTGCAAAGGGTAGTTTCTCTGTACTGTTCCTGGGAGACTAAATTGTGTTGAATCACACAAAAATGTGTCAGCATCTGTTTTCAGACTGTTGTATTGAAGAGAGAGAAAAAATTGGATACAGGCCCCCAGAAACTTTAGTCATACACAGAAAAATTTATTTTAAGGTATAAGTATTTATCTTAAAGCAGGGAGTAACTTGTATTTAGCTTTTATGCACCTTCTTCCCAAATATGCCTAGAGGGGAAACAAATTTCTCCTCAGCTTCGTGTGAATAACGAGAATATTTGAGTGGAGAGATTTGGTTCGTTTTGACCTACTGACACATTTGGAAAATCACACAAAATGGATACATTTGGTGATCAATCCCTTTCTACCCAACCTCCTTATAAAAACATGCATAGCTCTTAGTACAAAGATGATAATCACTCAGCAGAAAAACTAGTATTCACCTTCTGATATTTAAGCAATCCCTTAATACCAGGACACAAATTTAAATCTTACTTTTGCTTTTCTCACTGGTTTCCTGCAGAAGTTAACATTGAAGGGATTACCTGCATATAAAAACTTGCTCACCATGAGGAAGGGTGAAGAGCATGAGGTTCTCTGGTTGCTCCTCAGCATCAGGTGCTGGTATTTATTCCAGCTATATTGACAAAGTTGTGCTGAAGGTGAATGTGGTAGAGTCACTCCAGCTTTGTTAGCATCTAATGAGGAAACTATTGCATGTTCAAACTTTTATAGATCTAATAATTCTGGCTGCCATCAGCCCCACCCACTGTAATTAGTATTACAACTGACAGCTATAATTTTAATTTCACTCACTTGATGGTACATGTGGTCACAGATACATGCAACTAGTCATTTGTTTTTCTGAGGAGGTGCTTTTTTCTCCTGTTTGTCAGCAATTTTTACCTAATTTAGCAGCTCATGGATGGAGGTCTACATAAAAGTGCTTAAAAATGCTATCATTTCTTTAGCTTAGTAAATCTGAAATGCTACAACCCTATCAAATCTAGTAATTTAACAGGTGGATATTACCACAGATAAGCTTATATTTAAGTGCTGCACACTTCTCTTACTTAACCACATGAAGCTTTCCCTTGTGCTAATTTAGCATCCTTGAACCTTTGCATTCTGTTTTGTCTCGTAGGCACACCACTTCTGGTACGGAGGAGCAGTGATCCAGCTTTGGGCGCACCTGCCGACTTCCCAAGTGCTTCTCATCCCAGTGACCACGGTCTCAAGCATGTTGTGGCAGTAGGTGTCATGTAACTCACCTTTTTCTTAAGACCAAAACTTCTCTTACCTGTTGGTACATGGTAGATTTATAAGCTATATGTGTATTTGGATCTATAGCAAAATGCATCATACTCATTTTCTGTAGAGAATTTCCTCTGGAAAAACAGTTATTTTAGATGATATGATCAATTAAAGTGGTTCTATTTTTTTTTTTAAATAAGAGATTTACATAAAGCTCAATGGTTTCATAAGGCATTGGAATATGAACTGAACTTTCAGCAATTATTTCTTTGTTCGGTATCATGTCCAGTTTACCATTGCTTCTTTGGTCTCACACCCTTTTTCACTTCTCTTATTTTCTAATGGCATTTCTGTCATCTTTGGTACCCTGCTACTATCCTGCAGAGTCTCTTCTTTATCTCATTTTTCTGTTTTACCTGACTCTTCCCTTTTGAGGACAAATTTGTTTTCAATACAGTTGTTATTATAAAGTTTTATTGCAAAGCTACAATTAGTGAAGATGCAGTAACTCTTAATAATATGTTTTTGCAGGCTGTCTTTAATCTTCTAAAAGTGATGCTGTCTTAGGCACACTTGGGCCACATGTTCTACTTTGCAGTTTTAAGACCTGAAGCTTTGTGTGTGGTGAAGGTGTTCCTACATTACTTAGAAAACTATGAAATTCTTTAGAATCTCTGAATGTCAGCTGGGACACATAAGTGTCTCAAGCAGAACAGAGCTATTTTTTAATGTTTGCCTAGAAGGCTCTGGTGGGTCTAGTTCTGCTCTACTTTAGACCACCTGAATGCTGGCTTAAATGATGCTGCTGCTTTCATTTGCTTGTGACATTTAGGCCTTTTCCCTTTTAGCTTCTCTATACAATGTTGCAGTTCACTCCCTGTTCCCAGCTGTGCAAAACAGTATATTGCTGGTTTGTTTCAAAACAAAACAACACTCAGAAACCCAGAGTCTTTGTTTGGTGCAGGAGGGATGTTGCAGACTAGATCAGAACTAGTTTATAGCAAGGTTCCGCAAATGGCTGTGTTGGCACGTAGGGAGTAGGGGGAGAGAGCTGGGGTTCAGCAACACGTGCTGGAGGTGGGAACCTTTCAGCTGAAGATGTATTTAAGACCAAACTTCCAGTTAAGTTCATTGAATAAAGGAAGTAAATACACACTCAGTTGACTTGCGCGCAAGTGATGTTTATGGGTCTCAGTCTAATGCTGTAATTCTGAAGGCCAACACAGGATTTTAGTTGATTGTTCATTGTTTCTCTTTGCATGGTCAAATGCATGTGCATCTAAATATCTTGTGTGCACCTTATTTTACAGTGGCTCGTGTTATTTGCTAAGTGGTGCAATTTTAAAAGTCTCAGTGACTCTCCAAGTACCTTATGATGTTACAGGGGGCTGAACTTTGTCAAAGTTCTGCGTCATTTGTCAGACCTGTTTGAGCTGAGAGGTTTTTCTTGATGTTTGCTGCAAACATTTACATGTTAATGAAATACTGACTTAGTCTGATAAATGAAAGTACAAAGAAGAATTCTTAGTTAACTGTGCAGATCTTAGACTCTTGGCAAAGTTGAGAAATGTATAAAGTGAGTATGTGAGTACATAATGCTGACCTCTGGTATTTTATAACCATGAAAATGGCAAAAAAGGTGGAAAAATAAGTGAAGTCTGTTTCATTCCAGGGTGTGTTTTGCATGCTTTATAGACCATCAAGAAGAGAAGGATAGCATTTTGTTGAGTTGGATTTTTAAATATAATTTTAGTGGTGACAAGTGCATTTTATGCCATTACATGAGTATTGCAGTAATACTTGGAGGTTAAAACCTCACCATGCTTCACTGACTTGCATCAGTACAAAGGAATCCTCAAGACCTAAAGGAATTCTCTGTGCTAGAATACAGAGCATCCCTCCATCACCTGTAGGGGTGACAGTCAAAGCTGGACAGGTAGCAGGGGTGGAGAAGGACTTTTTTTTTAATATATATCATGTCAAGTAGAGGTGGAGGGGAGGCCCAGAAAGCTGAAAGTTGTGGTTTGTTGTTGTTTTTCTTTTTTGTGAAAGCAAAAATCTGTTACACTAAAATACGTTATACGAACTCTTTATTTTTGCAACAGTACCATTTCTAAAACTCTCGTCAATCATACTGAAATATGCTTTGGCATAATGTTCTGGGAAACACAGAAAACTTGAATAACATAGGTTAAATTAGGTACAGATTGTTTTAAAACATGCAGAAAAATCGATATCTGACAAATGAAAAAACATGGCACAAACAACTGAACACTGCATTTTGAAAGTAGTCTTTCATGCAAGTGTTAAAGCACTCTTTAGAAAAAATTCATTTGTTCTGTACATTGCTGCTGAAATTTTAAAATTAATACTGAATTTCCTTTGCCACAAAACAGAGTTTTTTTCATGTTAAACTGCTTCCTTGTAGTCACACACAAGTTAGAAAACCCAGAGCTGTTGGTAGATGAACCATTCTTCAGTGAATGTAGTGAAAATTAAGTCTGTACGTATGCCACAATTATCTTAGCAATTATTTTGTAATTGAAACTGACTTCCGTAATTAGCTGAGCTGTTTTGGCACTTCTGGTGTTTTGGTGTTTGGCACATGTGGAACTGGCAGTTGGCTCTGTGTAGCAATACCTGTACGTGCCTTACACAGTGTGCCCTGATACACCAGTGCTTCCTCAGATTTTTCAGAGGTGACTACCATGGGATTCTCTGAAGATAATGCTGATTTACCTCCTGGAAAGTGCAGTTCAGTTGTACAATGAGTAATGCATGAAATAAGACAGCAAACATGCGGTAATACAGGAAAAGAATGTTGCTGTCCTATTCGGGTGAACTGGTTGAACCTGATGAACCATTTGAGCTGCTCACAGTATTTATGGCACCAAGCAGAGCATGTGTTCTGTTTTTCAGTTGTTGTCCCATTTATTCAAAGGAAGATTTGATTTTTAATGCTGTATGATGACTACAAAAATAACAAAATATTTTCTGAGTGACCGGGTAGTTTGAGGAGAATTTGAGCTATTCTTTCCTATTTTCTCTGACACATCTTAGCTGTAGTTTTAGCCCCAATTAACAAAATACTTCTAGATCAATCAAAAACCGATAGTGAAGTCCAGCATCTGTTCCCTCAGACTGGAAGTCATTTAACAGATGGTACAAAATTTGAGTTTCTTTTTTCATCCAAACCTCTCCTTCCTTATTGTGATAGCTGCCACTGAAAAATTTAGAGACGGTAATCAGGGAAAATAGGGGTAACACACATCAGAATTTGTTATTGAAGAAAAAGTATTTGCTAATGAATTTTTTACTTTATTAAAAAAGAGCTCCCGTTTAGCTCTTCTGCCTAGTTAAGATCACAGAGCCCTGGCCAGGCTTTCAAAAAGGAAAACTTCCTTCCCTAGATAGCCAGAGAGGCCTTCAGGGATACAGAATTAGTTAATGTACTTATGCACACCTATGGGTTGGGCAGAGAAGTGATTGAGAGCAGCCCTGTGGATAAGGACTGGAGGGGTAATGACTGATGAAAAACTCTACATGAGCCAGCAACGTGCACTTGCAGCCCAGAAAGTCACCTGAACCCTAGGCTGCAAAAAAAGCGTGGCCAGCAAGTCTAGGGAGGGGATTCTGCCCCTCTGCTCCATTCTTGTGAGACCCCACCTGCATCCAGCTCTGTGGTCCGTAGTGCAGGAAAGACACGGACCTGTTGGAGTAAGCCCGGAGGAGGGCCATGAAGTTGGTAAGGGGCCTAGAGCATCTCCCCTAGGAAGGCAGGCTGAGAAAGTTGGGGCTGTTCAACCTGGAGAAGATAAAGTTGTGTGGAGACCTCATAGGAGCTTTCCAGTATCTGAAGGGGGCCTGCAAGGAAGCTGGAGAGGGACCCTTCATCAGGAACTGTAGTGACAGGACAAGGAATAATGGGTGCAAACTGAAAGAGGGGAAATTTAGGTTAGATGTGCAGAAGAAATTCCTTGTGGTAAGGGTGATGAGGCACTGGCACAGGTTGCCCAGAGCTGTGAATGCCCATCCCTGGATGTGTCCAAGGCCAGGTTGGATGGGTCTCTGAGCATCCTGGTCTAGTGAAAGGTGTCCCTGCCTGTATCAGGGGCGCTGGGACTAGGTGATCTTTAAGGTCCATTCCAACCCAAGCCATTCTAGGATTCTGTGGTTCTACTTCCCTAGAAAGTTCTGTGCCCATAGCTTTGCTATGGCACTAAACAAGGGCTGGTCCAGCCGCTTTCTGGTTGCAAATGGCCTGGCCTCACAAAGTGGGTTTAGCAATGGGCGCGTAATGTTCAGCTGGGGATCTCCTCTGGAGCGAGGCCATGCAGTGGGATTGAGGTGGTTGAAACCTTTCAGAAGAAACAAGTGTTCTTGGGGCACTTAACTCTTGCTCAACACTTGTCCCCAGTTTGCTGAGAGGAGCTGCAGTTTCAGATTCTCCTCACCAACTCAGAAGTTCTTGCCTGGATCCCTCTGCCCAACATGGTAAAGATGAGATGCAGCAAGGCAGAAAGTCTGAATTGTGTGGTTCTGTTGGTTTGGTGTTAGGGAGCAGAATACATTTTGCTGCTTCTGCTCAGTCCAGTTCATTCCGGTAGAAATTGCTAATGTATAATTATAACATCTGAACTTTGGTTTCTGGAGCTGTTACTTCTGCTTTTCTCTCTTGTTGCCCAGGGACAGACTTCCTCTACTATCCTAAGATTTGATTTGTCATGAGTTTTAGACAGAGGATTGTGATCCTATTTGAATTGATGGGAATTTTGCATTAATTCAGGTGGGACTAAGGCTTCACCCGCTCTTGTTAACTTGCTGATTATTATGGTATGCTATTTTCTGCATGACTTTTTTATAGTTACGTGTTTTCTGGACAAATACTTAGGTTATCTTGAAGTTAATCAATAGGACTGGCTGGTTAAATTGTATTTATCCATATTTAAAGATACAATGAGATGCTGGATCAGTTGAAGAGCTGCTCCAGTGCCTCAATACTGTTTCAATTTTTGCCTAGATATGACTTGAAATTGACTGTATTTTATGCATTGTGGACATGTAATTTGCAATTTTGAATAAGGTTGATATATAATTAGAACATTTTTATGTTTCAAGCTCTTGTTAAAAAGGGTCAAAACCTCCTCTGGTTCTTCTGGCTGTTAATTGTGCTTGTGGTGTATTAGCCTTCCTGATTAAGAGTCTGCGAATTAGCATAACGTCCACATGTGTAAGGATGCAGCTTCATGATCTCTTCCTTTTCTATATGATATTATATACATATGTAAATGTAAAGATATGCTACAAATTCAGCTATGAGATCATCAGTAGTACTTACAAAATGTGTGAGTATTTTAGTATTAAAAAAAACCCCAGAAATATTAGTTCACGTAATCATGCTACATAAAAGTAGTAGGGCAGGGCAGAAAAGGTCTTTTTTGGCACAGCGGTGGAATAATTCCATAGATTGATTCAGCAGATTTCTGCTAAGACTTGAGCTGAGACTGCACTGCCATGAGGGTTGTATTGTCTGTCTGATTTTAGAAGAGAGAACTTTTGTCCAGTATGTTTACTGGACTAGGTCAGATGGTTTTACTTTCTGTGCTTTTGTGTGTGTTAGAATTTCAATATGAAATTCTCCCATAGTTATGTGATAGAATCATACAACAGTTTGGGTTGGAAGACACCATTAAAGGTCATCTTGTTTCATCCCTCCTGCCGTAAGCATGAATGTCTTCCACTAGATCAGGTTGCTCAGAGCCCCATCCAGCCTGACCTTGAATGTTTCCAGGGGCAGGGCATCTCCCACCTCTCTGGACAGCCTGTCCCAGCGTTTTGTCACCTACTTTGTAAAAAACTTCTTCCTTATATCTAGTCTAAATCTACCCTCTTTTAGTTTAAAACCATTACCCCTTGTCCTCTTACATCAGGCTCTACTGAAGTCTGTCCCCATCTTTTTTATAGGCCCTCTTTAAGTGTTGCAGGAGGTGCACTCTGAGAAGGAAACCAGATACTCAGAGAAACAGTATTTTTTCAGGAATTAGCAGTACTAGTGCACTTGTAATGCTTTAAATCCATGCTTGTTGATGTATAATAGTAAGACATCAAAGTAGATTTGGAAACACATCTTAGATATTAGCATGTGTTTTGGAGGGTAAAGGCAAGTCTGCTTCCCTGATGTGGTGTGGTCTCAGGCTGTCATTCTGAATAGCAAGGGTTTTAAATTCTGGAAGGCATTTACTTTTTGCTGGTAGAAGTTTTCCTATTAATAATTTAACTCTTGCTCTTGAAATACTGCGATGTGGAACTGAGCAGAAGATCTGGGGAGATTTAAAAGGATTTTCTGTCATTCAGCTGGGGAGTTCCGAACAGTTGGAATTTTTTAAAAGGAAATTCTGATGTGGGTGAATCCATTTATAAAGCAACTACTGTGTGTCTGTTTACGCTGTGAAACATATATAGAACGCTTCTAATCAGCACAGGAGCTTGTCAGTATATTGCTTTTGATGTCTGATTAGATGATCATAGGGACATCTGCAGTGAGTTAGTTTTGAAGTTGTTGGTGTGAGCGCTGCAGGAACCAGAGCTGTGTGGCACTCTTACACCGTGGAAACTGCTGCTCTTAAAGAACATATTATAAATCCAACTATGCAGCGAGCTGAGGGCTGTCGAAATAACAAAAGCCATTCCTTCTCAATTCTCTCTGCTGCCTTCCAGCCCTGCACTGGCTTGTTTTTTTTTTTTTTTCCTTCTTGTACTGTGTGCTGTGGCATTCTGTGTCAAAAAGAAATTATTTTATATTGTAGAGGAAAACCTAAAAAATGTAAATTAAATGTTTGTCAGAATAGTAAATTGTTCATCTAAAAAAGGACAGAAATGCCCTATAGTAATTTCCTCCTTTGAGGGTGCAGAGCAATACGTGTGTGTGTGGAGAAGTGCTCTTTGTGTTCCTTGCACAGCCTGTGTGTCACAAAAATTGTATTGTTTTACCTGCATTGTTTAAAATGAGCAGTGGGTGTAATTTACATATTTTTATTTGAGCAGGACAAGTAGATTTTTTGTGATTTATTGTAATAAGAGCTAATAATGCATGTTCTGTGATGTTAATATAGTATATAAATTATCAGTAAAAATGGTGTAATCAGTAGAAGTTGTTATTCATTGTTAACAGGTTGTTTCCAAATGCGAGGAGTACTGGCATTCTACTGACTATTCATGAAAGAAAGTATCTCTAATGAAAATCATCAAAGCTCTTCATCGTTCTTATGTTAGTAGGGGATTGGGTTTTGTTTCCTCTTTAAAATGAATTTTGTGCCTTGGCTGTAATTTTGAAACTACATTATTGTTTATACACCTTCCTCCCTTGTCCTCTGCTTTGTGTAGTCAGGTAGATGAGCTTGTAGGTGATCCAAGATGGCTGAGAGACTGAAACTATTTGTTTTCCTATGCAGCCTGTCTTACAGGGAATGTGGAAAAATTGAAGGGTGGAAATAAGAACTGTTGACAAAAAAAGGGAAAAAAGGTCATGCTGTCAATGCTGTTGACACATTTTCATCTCTATAGCCACATCTTTGGGGTCCTGCAAAACACTGGCATTCCATCTGGAACAGCTTTTAGCAGGCAGCTTACGCAACAGGCTCATGGTCCTGAAATTGGATTGAAACATTAGCAAGTTACTTCTCTGTCTGACAGTCAGAAGTGGAAGATGACAGTCAACATGGCTCATGCATATCATTTACTGTCAAGCTCTGGAAACATTTAGCTAAAATAAAATCAGTTCTCAGTTCGGGTCCTACTGAAATGCCTGCTACTAAGTAACTTTTTCCATAAATGTAGCAATCTAATGGCCAACGAGGAATAATGGCAGATATCTTTGACACTTAACTAGACACAAGTTTTGGATTTTTTAATATGTTATCTTGTAATGCACTGTATGAAGTTCTACTCTTCTTTGGTTAATATTTGTTTTTCTCAAAAGGTCAGATATGTGGCTTTGTTTCTCTTACAGGATTGACAGTTATTCACGCTCTAAGGAAATGGGATTTTTTTTGTTTGTTTTATTTTGTTAGATGAGGCCTCTTCATCACTAAATTACTCAACTTGTCGGAGGCACTTTAATCTGGAGATTTGTTCTTCTATGTAGCTGGTGTCTCAGCTAACCTGGATTTACGAGTTTTTGAGCAATAATAATAATAATAATATAGGTCTCTTTGAAACTTGCACATTCCATTGGATTTTTTTTTATGGCAGCAGGTCCTGATTTTACTCCATGCCTATGAAACAATTTCTGACATTGACAACTGGAGTGAGGGGAGGAATATTTTAGTGCTTCTGTAAACTCTGTGCTTTTGCTGTTGCAGGTGTTCTGACAGGTTGGAGTCGGGAATGATAAACTAAGATCCGTGAGAATATAGACTAAAATAATACGGGTATTTCAGAGAGCTTCAGGATTTTGAACAAACATCCCACCTTTGATTTTTGTCAGTAATTGCCACGATTGCTTCTGGCCTCTAATGAGACCTTTTGTTTTAACGTCAGCAGTATAACTTCTCTGAAATAACTTTAAATAAATAAAATTAAGAAATAAACAGTATAGTAAATATGCCAATCTTCAGTTAAAAGGAAGCGATTAGACTGTAGAATAACTGTGTTGATGCAAGAGCAAATTGTTGTCACTATTTCTCTGTACTATGGGACAATAATTAGCAGTTTGTGAGGCATCCTGTTATTCAAAGATGGACATACCTGTGGTCTCACTTGACACAGTTGTTCTTCTGACATATTCCAGATCCTAGGAACCATATTTGCCAGTTCAAAGTGTTACACATTCCAAGGGGAATTGTAAGTGGAAAAAAATGCCCCCCAGAGAGACCTTATAGGAACAATTGTTCCTGTAAGATTTTTGTTGGGTTTTTTTTCTCAACAAATAGAGTAGTGGCTTGTGCTTTTTTTAAAATTAATTGTCTTCTTTAAAGTACTAGAAAAAATAAGTTCCGCCTTTAATTCATCTTGATTTAAACCTTGATTTAATGTAGATTTCAATATGGATCCTCAAGCTCCTCTCTAAGATTCAAGTAAAAAGCTTCCTTTTCCTGTCAGTCCCAAGGGATGCTATAATACCCTCTTCTCTGTATTTGAACCGTACCATGTAATGTGACTGCACTGAAGCATCTCATGGTGTCTTTCAGAGCATATCGTGGTATCTTAGAGGTAGAATTACTCTCTGTGTTGGTATTTGTGCTGTTGTCTATTTAGCAGCTATCTTAGAGTGACATGAACTTGGACCTGAAATGAAAGAGCTGCTGTTTCTTGTAGCATGCTTGCTCCATTGACCTAATAGGGTGCATCCAAGATGATTACACGTTTAACACCTGTGGAGATAAATTGGCTGCCTCCTTTTTCTTTCCTCTGCTTTTTGGAATTACCAAGCACAATCAAGTTCGTAGTACATCTGTCAGCTTTACAGAAACAAAAGGAACCCCCTTCTTTTCACCTGGCCTTATGTCAGTCAAAGAATATGTGAAGGTTCCTCAGGTGTGGCGTTCACTTCTGCCCCCACCCCTCCCTTTCTTTTATGATCTGCATACATTTTTCTGTCCTTCAAACAACAGAATGAGAATCAAACAGAAATACATTGTTTTGGGGTAAAGTAAGTTCTGCAAGCAGCACTACTGAGCAAGGGCCAGTTAGTCTTCGTTGTCTCATCTTTTGACACTTTCCATAAAAGCCCAAATGAATTTTCTTTCAGAATACGCAGAAGAGGCATATTCCAAGGGGAATTTTATAAAACTTTATTTTATAAAACACTGAGAAATTGTAAGCATGGTAAAAGGAGCAGAGGCTGGGGAACAAAACGGGATTTTAAATCACAAAGAAAAAAAAATCTCTTTATCAGCAGGTAGAATGATATCCCCTTCAATTTGATTATAAAAGACATAGCCAAAATACATATATTTCAACTTCAAAATAAATAAATCAGTCAAGGCTATGAAATACCACAGTTCTTACTGACAGTTGTGTTTGTTGCTCACAAGTTTCTGTAGTGGTGGTGTTTTTCAGCCAAGGAATATAGTCTTAACTGTATATTTGGTGTAAAAGAATATAGGAAGAGTTTCCTCAGATCTTTGTAGCATTCACCATATAGCTGCCTAGGTATCACATATTGCTGTGTGCTTCTGTAAAGCTGTGGGGTTTTTTAATTAATGGTATTAGTGAAAATTCTGTGGCACAAAGACGAGCTGTGACATCAGTGGGGCTGATATATGAATGTATCTGCATTTCCTTTGTGCGAAGTATGTGCTGCCTTGGATGTTTTGGGATTTTTGAGAGTGAATTCAGTAATGTTGTCTGAGGGAAGAATGTTCTATGAAAGGTACCTGGAGAATGTTGGTGGCTGAGGTGGTCTGCTGTATAGTGGTGAGAACACCTAGGATCAGGATGTTTTGCTCCTTGTGGAAAAAAATGCAAAATTTTTTATTGTAAGTCCTCGTGTTCCTACCAAGAAGGTTCAGGGGAGTAGAGACAGAATGGGCCAGAGAAGTTTTTACACAATATTTTTATTATTTACTGATCATACTGTAAATTTCTAAATAGCAGAATTAACTTGGGGTAGAAGAAGTCAGTTCCACTTCAGTCTTCAGACCGCTCTGTCTGTCCTTGATTGGCTGTTGTTAAGCCTGGGAAAATGCTCCATCCTATCATCCAGAAGAGAAGAGAAATTGGATCGCTGTTCATAGGCAAGTCCATACACTGTTAGCAGGATGGTATGAGATGGATGCTGTCCTATGGTCAAATTGATAGTCTAGTTAGTACACGAAA
Organism: Eulacestoma nigropectus; assembly: GCA_013397775.1. NCBI lineage: Eukaryota > Metazoa > Chordata > Aves > Passeriformes > Eulacestoma > Eulacestoma nigropectus. The sequence goes on from VZTE01000618.1 coordinate 1,354,665, forward strand.
GAGAATTTATGGTGTGTGCTTTTTCTCTTTGAAGCACTTAAGAACACGGCAAGAAACTGTCAACAGAAGAAATACTATTAGATTAGGGATTACCATGTTAATGATAACAAAGCTATCCTTGAGTTTATAAAACACTGAACCTGATGATTGCTTAATGCCCGGCTGTGATTTTCTGCCTTTTTACCTTTCATTTTCTACTTTGTGTGTAGTTGTCACTTGCTAAAGGCTGTTTTGAGAGGCATGTTGATAACTTTATTGTGTTAATGTCATCAGTTACACAAACACTGATATCACCAGGTAAAGTTAGTTCATTAGAACCAGATGCATGCACTCATAAAAAAATGATATTTTTTAAAATTATGTTGGCAGTATGCCAAAAGATTATAAGACTTTTGGGAAATTAATCTGCTGCCAATTACCTGTATTTATAATACTACACAAGTGTCTAAAACATCAAATTATTGATGTTAGTTCTGTTAAAATTGCTTTTATAGTAATCACACTTTTAGTGTCTGATGTGTTGGTTCCCAGTTAAGGTGAGGAGTAACATGCAGATTCTAGGTTTAAGTGATTTAAATTCTCTTGAAATTATTCAGTATTTAGAATTTATTACATATCATTCTCTATTCATACAAATATGATGTTGACTTCGTAAATACTTCTTTATTATTTGTTTAATAAGTACGATTACTTCAGGTCTAGCTTTCTCTTCCATTGCTGCTAGTATTTTGTTTTGTAACAACCAAACATGCACATTCAGGGCTGGTTGGCAACTCTCTTTAGTCTGGGCAGCAAAAACCAAGTGAGAAAATACTCCTTGGTGTGATATATGCAGTTTATAACAGGTTTATTTTTCTTTTTAAGTAGTTAAAATAATCTAAGCTTTTCAGGAACATGTATTAAGTTAAAAGGTACACATTAAAGTTGGAAAGCAAGTTCATAGCTTTCACCTGCTTTTTAAGGAAAGAAAACGTAATTTTCAAGCAGAAGACAGAAAAATGTCTTTGCCTGTTGGGAGAGCCTACTGGAAGCTCCTTTTAGCATGAAGGCATGTCTTTGGGAAGGCAGTATAAAGTAATGCTACCCGCTAATGCTGTGCATGCATATGTAGCATATATATTCATGTGATGCCCTTTGCCAAGAATGTATTTTAAAAGAATTGAATTTGTGCCTGAGGTACATTGCTGTGAAAAGAATAGGAACTAGATCAATATATTGCAGTTCACAGGTAATGAAAGGATGTCTGTGCAAAGGAGTCTGACAATACAGCTTACTAGAGAGTAAAACTTTTATTTTCCAGCAACACTGAAATTTGAGAAGGGCCTGGGCACACCTGCCATGGATCTTGACTGGTACTGTTGAGATCAGCCCCTTGACCCTCTGTGGCCTCCCTCTTAACTAGGACCACATTTACTAACGTGTTTGTCCTGCCATGACTTTGGGCTTTATTGAATTGGGGTGCTGGGGATGGAGCCAGCAGGTTTGGTGTCCTCCTGTGCACTGGACTGCTTCCCCTGCCCTGTTCCTGCAGGGGCTGGGGTTAGGGCAGACAGGCTGGCTCAGCCTCAACTCTGGGCAGCTGCTGCCCAGCCACAGCTCCCACCTTCCGGGCCTCTGCCCCGGCTGGGTCACCTGCCCCTGGGTTGGTGGGATCGCCCTGTGGGGTTCTTGCTGCCAGGGTGGTTTCCTGCCTTCCTGCCCAGCCAGTGATGGGCCACAGGTGGGGGATGTCCCTTGCAGACTCAGCTTTATTCTGGGCTGAATTTTTTTTTTTAATTGGACTTTAAGTAGCTCCATGTCAAATAAGAAGTGCTAGCCAACAGAATTGTGGGGATTCGTATTGATAATTTTCCCTTGCTTTTGGGGTCAGACTTGGCTGTACGCTGCAGCTGGGTAACAGGAGACTCCTATTGAGGAAAACAAATTGCTTCAGGAGTGTTCAGCCTCCAGTCTAATATATTTTTCCTACTGCAGATAGCACTTCTGGGTTCATTATAGCTTACTCTCACAAGTCGTCATTTCTGTCTCAAGGCTGTTGTGCTTTCCAATGTAAAGCAGATTGATGCTGGCACATTTTTTCTATTTTAATTTTACAAAGTTGTCACACTGAAACTGTGCCTCATATTGGAAGTGCTTTGAAGTGAAGAGATAAACAAAGAGCTAAAATAAAATTAAAAAGGAGTATGAACAACATTTCATCTTGGTTTGTCTTTTTTAAAAATAAGCTGAATGGATGTAGTACCCTCATGCCACTGTAGTAAGTCTGCAAACATTAGCAGATCAATCTAAATTGAGTTAGTGTATATGCAGTAAGCAGAAACAGGTGAAAATTAGATTATCTGTGCCCAACTCTTTCTATTTGCTATGAACAGTGAGATATAAACTAGTTTTTGGCCATGATTAGGTTTTGTTTATTTTTGGAGAGGGGCAGAGGCAGAACGTGTGCTGTATCTACCATAGTTATTAAACCAAGAAACTATCAAAAAGTCACTAGCTCAGTTTTGACATTTTCAGGTAAAGGTAGAAAGCCCTCCTATAAATAAATCAGAAGTGAATCAAGGAGGAAAACCAGCAGTAGTCCTTGGTACATTTCAGTTTTATCTCTGAAACACAAAATCCAGGAATTTTCTGTCCTTTCACTAAAAAAACCCACCCAAAAAAGTAATTGTCTTTGTCAGTGTCAGAAATGCCAACCAATTTATAATCTGAAGTATGGTTTATAACTTCACTTTTTTTTGGTTTGTTGACTCCCAAAAATTTTCCAGTGAAGACATATCTTGTGCTAGATCTTCACAGTTTCTTTTTATGGCGTTCTAAAAGTAGTCAAAGAATTTAGAGGTCTGTTGACCACAAATTGAAGTCATTGTCTGCAGCAATAAAATAAAAAATGCCAGTGGCAAATACGCTCTTACTGTTACAATTCTTGGGTGCACAGTTACTATTAATCTTTGATTTAAAGGGGAATGACAAGTCTTTGTCCCTAGACCAGCTTTGAAATCATGTAATGTGTAACAGCTTTTACATCCCTATAGAAGCTTTTATCCACATTAATGCACCTCTCCTTACTGGTGAGAAGCAGCAATTGCACAAACAAGCATGATTTCTCCAAAGTGACAGGATGAGGTCCTTTTCCAACACCACAGTCTTACCTATGCAGCAGTGGCTTGTATTCCCCTTTCCCAGCAGAAAGGTGGTTGCCATTCAGTAGCATCACCAGTGCAGGATGCAGGTAAAGATCTGGGAGACACAGCTGTCGGTTCCCACTTTGAAACTACTGGCTCATAGAACCCAGCATTTATTTTCCAAACTGTACCTTATCTGTGTCCTGAATTGTGTTGTAGGGCTCTAAATCAATCCATGTGCAGAACTGGTAATCCAGTCTTGTTTTTTCCACTAATTTGAACAGGCTCATGAGCAATGGTCTTCACCCACTCTTACCTAAAATCTTCTATGCCTGTTCAGCCTGGATGCTAAAGAATTAAAGGATCCTCGTACTAGATGCAGCTAATGTTTTCTTTGACAGAGGTTCTCTGTCACTCATGCTTACCAGATAATAAAAGTTAGCTAGGTCAGAAAATATTAAACATTTCGGGAATCATTCCCTGATGCTGTTTGCCGAACCCCTTTGAAATGCTGGTAGCCGTTCCTGTTGCCATGCAGGAGGGATTTGTCAGAAGAGCATTTTGCTGTTAGGTTTTCTGGCATTCAGCATTATTGGTAATCAAATGTGCCTATTTTGCTTTCAAGAGAATTGTGGGGAGGAATAGGATTTACTCTGAAGTGTTCAGGTTCTTTCTGTCAGACCAAACTTCAAGGTCTACTGCTGTTTCTGTGTCATCTCGCACTTCAAAGGTATCTGCCCTGTGACTTTTAAGTTGAGCTGTTGTTGTTGGGGCCCCTTTGGGTTGCCTGAGGCTATCAGATGTCCAAATAGCCATAACAACAGAAATAATATTTGCTTTCATATGCTAAACAGTTCCTGTTTGATTGTAACCAGTATGTAAGACCGTTCAGGCTTAAGGAAAGAAAACAAACAAAACAAACTGTTCAAACTTTATTTCAGTTTGCACTCAGCTCCGTCAAACCTTCCATTTGTGTTTTCCAGACTAGATGGTGCTTGTAGCTGTTGGAATTGGATACAGCCATGGGGATACTTGCACAAAGGAAACAAATCCATTTTTAGTCCAGATCAAGTATAATTATACCTGAAAATGTTCTGGTTGGGTTCCTGTTTTAAGTTCCAGTGAATGTTCACTGGCGAAACTTGTCTCTGTTGAAATTTATAACCATTTAAACAGGAAAGGGTTATTTGCTGGGAGAGGATAGAGCAAATAGAAAGCCTTATCTCTGTCCTCTTAGAACCTGGACTCCTTCTGTGCTCACGACACTGTGCTGTAGGCAGTTCACGCTTGAGGAAACTGTTCAGACTAGTTTCTGAGCTCAAGTTCAGCTCCCCAGGCCCCTGTATTTGTGATCTTCAGGCTTGATCACTTCATTACCATTGTACAGGAATAAATGTAAATTGCAGAAGCTCTGAGTAGCTTAAAATGCAGGAGTGCATCAGTTTAGCAACACAGATCAGTATTACCCTGTTATTTCAACGTTTTGTTTCATGTATCCAGTAGTTCCTATTAAAATATTAAACCTAATTCACAGTGCTTTTTTTTTGGTTGAAATTTAAAGCCCTGCATGAGATTATGCACAGACACTTGAAAAAATGCCATTCCCTCCATGATCTTCTTTTCTACTGGGGGCAACTTTTGTCTAAGATGTATTGCTCTTGCCTGCAGGATGTATCAGCTCCTGGACTATTAAGCTCATTTTCAGAAGAAAGCAGTGAATACTTCCTTTGGTTGCTTTTGAATTTGGTAAAGTTCATCTCTGAATGAGAGGCTTTTCTTTAGGAAGTCTACCTTGTTCTTTCCTTCACAAAGTAACTCATTGAAGCTATTTCTTTCTACCTTTTCTTTCTAGAAGAAAAGGTAATGTCTTCACTTGTGAGTACCCAGAATGCATTACAGTGATGTGGAGCCGTTAAATATGCAGATGAGTAGTGCTCAATATAAGAAAGATGCAGGCAAACTCTTGTAGCTTACAGTGCTTAGGGTTATTACAATGCAATTATAAAATCTTCAGAAAAAAAAGCTTTGCTTTTCTATGTGATACCAGAAGAAACTCCACTGTACAAAATGCTTTTAAATTTGTTTTTCTAAATAGTAAATTTTGATGAACTTGGCATAGGTAGTAGGAGTGAGACAAATAAAAAAATCTATAAACCACAACCCAACCCATACCCTTACCCCCAGCATGCTTCCAGTCCTCCCAGCATTTCTGGTTGTAAAGTATTTATACTTACCATCTGACCTGGATAATTAACATCAAATTTCTTCATAAGTAATAGTATTTGAAACATTTCACTGGTAAATAAAACTGTACTGTGTTTTGAATTTAACCATATTGTATTGAAGTTTTAAAGCTTAAATAATTCACATATATAAAAACTTTGTTAACTTTTCAGGCCACTCAAATTTTCTGTCAACACATTTCTTAAAATTAAGGGAACTGTAAGTTAAGGAAATACTCGCGTTGAAATCAATCTGGCTTCACATGTCTTAGCTGAGAAGCCTCATGAAGAATTGAGATGTACTGAACCTTGTCACTCGTGCATCTGTCTCATTCGTCACTTTGTCTTAACTGACCTTGGCCCTCTCAGGTAGCCAGACTTGATTTATTCTGCTATTTAGTGCCATACTTTAAATTTCCAAGTTCTGAGGAACTGGGAACAAGGGAACATTTTTGGAGTGTAGTTTCTCTGTATATCTGAAACCAGCTTGAGCATCTTGTGTGGAGAGGTTAGGAAATGGTAGAGCTCCACAAAGGCATGCAAGGAGACAGTTTAGCTATTTCCTTCCACTTTGCGGTAAACACTTATATACTAAATATGCCTCTGTGACATTTTGTTTCTAGGAAATCATTGATATAATTGACTTATGTTTATTTTAAAGCAGGAATAAACAAAAACTGGGAATTTTGCTGGAAGGCCTTTTTATTACCAACACTTCTCTTGGTACACCTTCCCTGGTTTTTTTTCCAAGGCAAAGAAACAGGCGTTGAATTGAAACAATATGTTTATCCAGGAGCACATGCAAGAAATAGGATAGTTGGTAACTCCTGCTGCTTTCTGTCTTTTGGAGAGCTACTCATTTGTCCTCGTCACCTGTTGTGCTCACCTGAGCCACAGCAATGTGTTCTCTGACCTTTGTTCTTGCAATTAGAGATGCTGCTATTAGTCAACAGCTATAGTGCAATTAAGTCCACCTGTAACCTTAAAAAAGCTGTTTCTTGTGGTAATAACTTTGTAGTGTGAAATTGAAGTTACCCATGGGATTTTGTTTGCTTATTCTCTTCAAATAATTTAAAAAAAACGTGGCTGTGAGAGTCCCCATCATAATCTGATTAGTAGGTACAACTGTGCTCATTAAAATGTCCTGAGCTTAATTCACTTAAAAGGTCTTATAATTGCTGTTCTATTTTATTCCCAGCAAATGTGCTGATATATCTTTGCTTAAGACACTTTGTTCACCCAGCTTCCTTTCAATCGTGTGATAAATCCTGTCTTCTTACACTGCAATTTTTAGTGCTGTCAAGTTATTTACTAACGAGTGCTGTTATTTCAAGATGTAGTTAATAATTAACATGGAACCAGATCATTTTATAAAAGGTTATTTTATAATGACTTATAAAAACCCTAGGAGAGATTGAAAATACCATTATGCTTCATAAGGATTTATTGGAAATAACAATACACTCTCAGGTGATCTGTCTCTAGTCTAAATTGCCTGCTAGGTTTAAGATAAGCCAGTGATAGTAATGTCTTGGCTCACAGGAGTCAACTCAGGTTTATTAATAATATTCACTCATAAATTTAGGATAACACTGTGCCTGTACTTTCAGATCCTAAAACAAGGTTTTGTATACAGTTCAGCAGAATTAAAATGCTACACAGTTGCCTTAATTTCCATTGAGAATTGGGATTGAGATTAAGGGGTTTATGTAGGACAGCATGTTTGCTCCCATTTGGATGCAGGCAACTCAATTCTTTGAAGAGATTCAGACAACATTTTAACCCTTATTTACTTGTTTGGTGCTCTGTAGGTTTAGATGTTCTCATGGTCCCTTACAAAAGTCTTCAGAATAGATGGCTTGTTTTTTTCTCTGACAAATTCGTTTTTAGAATTTGGTTTAAAGTGTGCCAGCAGAGAAATTAGGAGTATGCCTAGTCTACGGCTTGCCTGTCAAATAAAGGCCTGGCAAGATGAATTTGTGTTGTATTTTCCTTAGGCCATCATGTATTTTCCTTGCCACAATGTTAGGGAGGTTTTGTTGAGAATGAAGATGGGCAGTTTGGTTTGTAGAATGCGCAGAGCCAAGGAGAGAATCTTTTAAAGAGAATTCCTTCCTGTACTGTGGTGTACTGGGAGACCTCCATACTATCTTTGTGACCAGATAAGATTTATGGAAGAACTTCACCTGCAACTTTATCATTCACATCCACGCACACACACACACGTGTATTTTTATATATGTACGTATAAATATAAAAAGTTTCTTTTGAGACTTTAACCTCTAAATGTATGGAACAAATGGTTAAATATAAAGATGTCTGCAGGACAGTACTCATACTGTTAGTCATTGATTCAGTAAGTCGGTTAGACTGGAGGAAACTAAGTTTTACATTAACTCAATGTGTGAATCTTTTGAAAAGTAAATAAATTTGCAGCCCACAAAGTTAAGGAGGAATACTTAACTCCCTGCAGGAATGAAAGTGCCTTTGATCTAAACAGGCAATGTAATTCTTAGTACCTTGTATTCAAGGGCTGCATTCCAAGCTGAGGAAGCTCTATGCTAATCACAGACTGTGGTTCCCTGGGACATTGTGGAAGCATCTTCGGAAAATACTGGATGAGTGGATCAGTGAGAGCATTCAGGTCCTTGTCATGCTGTAGATTGGGTTTCTCACATGGGACCCTGGTACTGGACTTACATGAAGATTTCTGATTTCCTGGAGTATAATAGCGAACATGTTTTCTACCTTAACTTTTTAGCAAAGTATTTCCCCTGGAACATTTTACATTTCTTTTTAGCGTTTTTCCTTTCAGGCAGAGTGCAGCAGAAGCTATATTTCAATATCTCTTCTTTGCACCATATTTTCAAGAGTTTAATTATTATCTCATCTCTTGATACCTATGTGAATTACTGGCTAGTCTGTATACCACTATTAGACAGAAGAAGGGTCTGTGACTATTGCATTAGTACCTAAAAGGCACTAATCCTATATTGAGAGATGTGTTGGGGAGTTTGGTGTTCGTGTTCTTTCATGGCTGTTGTGAGCTTAGTGTTCAGCCATTGATAAGGACAAACAATAAGGTATGTACACCTCAGACACCTGCAGAAAAAGTTCTCAGTTGCCCATGTATGCTTCTGTTTATTTCATAGAGTGGGCTCTGTCAGTTTTTTCATGTTCTTACACTTAAGATGGCTTGGTTAATGGTTCTGAGACACCTGGGGGTTTGTCTGTTTGTACTGTTGGCCACTGTATTGTGCAGACGTGCCTGTGCATTTTAGAGTATAGGAAATGCTGTAGCTGTTCTACAAAGATTTAGTCAAAGCTAAAAAAAGTCATCTAACGGTGCCATCTGTCTTATGGCTCTCCCACCTATGCATTCTTCAGGCTCCAGCATTACTTGCACACACAATCACATCCTGATTATTGTCTCTCTAGCTTTGCAGTGAGAGTGCTCTAAATATTCATAATGTTATGTATATATCATTATTAGAAATCCTGGGCTTTAAGCGCACTGTCATCCATTGTTCAGTAAACACAATTACATTGCTCTATCGTTCATCTCTAATGAATCCATGCTAATTGATTAATCAGTGCTGTTGCTCCACTATGATAATCCCATATGAGGAATAGTAGTAACATAACTAGCAATTACTAACATACATTGCACACTGAGGGAAACTTAGCAGAATACACTGTAATAATAATACATAATACACAGGGCAAACGCAGATCAGCAAGAGCAGAGCGGCGCCCCAGCCAGGCCTTGCATTCCATGGCACAGCTCTCTTTTGGGAGGAAAGGTGGTCAGGTGGACTGGATTGTAGTGGTCTTTGGATGTGTGACCCAGTGATTACTGGTACAGGGACTATGTCAGGCTGTCCCCGATGAGTGGGGTGTTAGAAAAAGGCATGTCTGAGAAGATGGGGGCAGTCTTTTTCATAGTTTCCTCTGGTGTTGCTTACTGAGGTGACTGCCTTCCTGGCTTAAATATAGCTACAACAGCGACTGCTGAAGTAAGAGAAAAAGCATTCTTATACCATTATAGCATCTTACTGGTGTTACTGTTCCAGAGCAATGAGTAGAAATTTCTGATCCAAGTCAAAGCTTAACATTGTCTCTTGCAGGCTGTGATAGGCTTGATAGGCTGGTGGTAACAGTTTGGTTATCCTTGCTGTTACAGGATCAACAGATCTATGGATTCATGTTGACCAACCCAGCATGTTTAAGGCATCTCATACATGCTGTTCATAAGGAGAATTAACAGCAAAATATCAAATGCAATCTTTGATGAAGACCCTTTTTAACTCTGAAAATGGATATGATTTTAAATTTTGGAAACTCCCGTTGTTCACTCCCACTGTCATTCGTGGTGGTGAAGATATGTGTATTTTAATTTCAATAGAAAAACCAGGTGAAGTCAATAAAGAATTTATTGCAAGGAATAGAGATGCAAGGCTAAAGTATCACTTGTACATTGAGCTCTTAGTTTATACACATTTTTTAGAAGCCTTTCAGATAATATTGAGGGCATATTGTTGTAACAAAAGTAGAAAGTTTTGATTCAGTTGTACAATTACATTTGCAAAGTTTTCTTTATTGTGCAGTAGGTTTGTGGATTTTTTTTTAAGTGGTCAGAATTAGTAGCTTTATGTGGTGGGAATAAAATTCAAATTTTATTTGTGGGGGAGGTAGGGGTGTGGCATCATACATAATACTGTCTAGATAAGATTTAGATGTCCTCTAAGAACTACTTTTATATTGCATAGTGAGTTTACAGGTTTTTTTTCTTTACTTTAAGAAAGGAATGCAAACACTTTCTCTCTAAACAAGTAAGAAATTAGTCAAAATGAAGCTTTGTAGTTTGCTAATCACTTGCAAAATGCTTTGTCAATTAAAGATCTTGGGAGGCTTCAAACAGTGAATCAAGCCAGGAAAGGTCATGCTGGTGTTCTCTTGGTCTGAGAAAATTTGGTAGATTTTCTTGTAGAAACATTAATTTCTTTCCCGTTTTTGCAATATTAATTGCCCAGTGGAAGTTTCCAACCAAGAGAAGGGATTAGTGTGCATTTGTGGAGCTAATGATAGTGCACTTTTGAATTATGCTTGTTGCCATGGGAATAATTGCTTACAAATAATTTATATAGTAACTCAAATGTCCAAAGTTTGTGCACCTTTTCTAAGCACATATTTTTGTCTACAAATGGGTGATACAGAAAAAATCACAAATTTTAGCTTGGAAACACCTGCTTCTTTGCTGGCTTGCGTTGTTGATACCACTGCTAAATATTCTTCATATATAAAAGGCCACCCATGTATTTCTGGACAGTAAATTTAGCAATAGTCCTTAAAATATGAAAGTATAATAAAAACACTGCAAGGTAAATAAAACAAAAATATTAATGTCCTAGCAGATATCATGCCTCAGGTCAGCCAAAGTATTTTAAGTGTGCTAAGCATGGCTTAGTTCAAATGAATAACCTTGCTGAGATGCAAATGCTACTGACTCAGGCACAGAGTCCTCCTGATACTGCTCTGTAGTGTCTCATTGGCTTGCAGTGCAGGCAGAGAGCTCATAGGCAATTAAAACCAGCATGATAAATGGGGAGAGAGCTAATAAACATATCTTCTTTTTTAAAGGTGCCAGTGATCATATGGCTGGCCAGCTAACTGCATCCTTTAAATAATTATTCCAATATTGACAGCTCCTAAAAGTTGTGAACATATACCATATTACTCATGTTTCCAATAGTTTTATGGTTGGTGTGTGGGTTGTTTGGTTTGGGGGTTTTTTCACCCTTACTGGAACATTTCCTTTTATTTTAAGAATTGGTTTTTGGCCAGTAGAGGTGCGAAATCCTAATATTTATCAATATACTATCAATGCTTTTAAAAGGAGCTTTCTGCTGTTTTGGTAAAGACATTGCTCACACCTCAGCCTAGAAATTGCTAAAAACGTTGGGTCTAACTCCAGAGTTTTATGTGCAGGAAAGCTACTTCTGGAGACTTTTAACTGAGGTATTTTTTACATTTTTCTTTTTCTCTCAGCCCTTCACAAGTTGAAGCACTTAGGCACTCCAGCTGCACCTCTTCCTTCCTTTCACCCATGCAAAACAACTGCCAAGGAAGATGTGATCTCTCCAGTACTGTTATAACTAGCGAATTTTTTTTCTCAGTGATAGAGAAGTTTTTCATATGAGGATTCTTGGAGTTCTTTTGCCAAAATCATATATAACAATTTGATCCCCAGGCCTAAAGTAATCCTTGGTGCTCTTAATAACAAAGAACTTACTGTTTGTGTAGGACTTTAAGAAACAGAGGATTGCTTTTTCCAAGCAGAGAATGCTCCTCAGCTGGATTTTTGAATGGTTAAGATGAAACAAACTGGGAGCAGGTATAGCAGGAACGGTCAGGGAGAACATTTTGAAGGTTGATGTTGGCAAAGTGTGTTTTACATGCAGAATTTGAACATGTCAGTTCATGACAGAGCGCAGTGGGACTGCAGAGGAGAGAACCTGGCTGGTGTAGCTTGTGTCCCTGAAGAACTGAAGCTCCCGTGGTTTTGGTTCCTGCTGATTCTGGTGCTCCCTGGGAGTTGTGTTTGATACTAACAATATCTTGCCGATGTAGAACCAGGGTCTCCAAGGCGTCTGCTGGCTTGGGGCCAGTAGTAATTGGGAGGGTAGACGAGGTTGCCTCCCATGCTTAACCCAGGAGGTGGGTGCCCTTCCCTGGCATCGTGGGGCTCAGCATGTTCTGTTTGCTACTGAGAATTTGCCCTCATGTTATTTTGATTGAAGTTGTTGACCACTGAGCTAAAGCATAAGCATTAACTTTGAAAATGTGTGTGTATTTGTGTGTATGCATGATGTTCCTGAGTACTTCCCTTGAACTACACGTGATACAGTAGCTCCTAATCTGCTTCAGTGCTGACACACCCAGAGCACTTGGAC